>VXBI01010185.1:81716-190042 GCA_013397375.1 Toxostoma redivivum | reverse complement strand
TTCCCCCCCCACCCCCTTCTGGTGAGAAGCAACTAACTTGTAGCCTGGAGTGATTAGCATAAGAATAGGGAAAAATTCCACAGAAAATAAAATAAATTATTCAACCCCCAACAATCAGTTCAATCCCTCCTCCACCCCATATATCTTGTAGATCTGATGTGAAACTCAGTACGTATTATGCCGAGGGTATACAGCAGGGCAGAGCAGCATTCCCTTAAAAGGCTTGAAGTTTAATGAGAGTGAACATGGAGCCCCCCACATGGCTTGAAATCAGTTCGACAAGCACTGAGTGTGCACTTTGTGTCAGGAAACTGTATGTAAAGCAAATGAAAAAGAGAGGTGGCCTTAGAGTGGATTTCCTCTGAGTATGAGAACAAGCCCAAAAGGAGAAAAAAGTAGGTGTAGAAAACAGGCATTTCCCTCTATTTGTGTTCCTTTGTATTGGAAATAAGCAGAACAGCCCATAGTTAAAGTATGGGTGGAAAAGTAACATCTCCATGTTGGAGACAAAGGAGCACTTGAGAGGAAAGAGCAGGTTATAATGACAGTCTTTGCCAATATTTGCAGAAAGTACTCTGGGTTTGGGCCACTGGAGTTAGCTAAAACCTGTCTACTCACACCAGCTTTAGATAATAAACTTTATGTAGTGCAGTGCCCTCTTCTCACAGCAGCTGCGTTTTTTCCTGCTTTCAGTTAGTATTACTGTGAGCACTGCCATTGTGACATTTTACAGCAAACAGCCATCTGCAATATTTCCTTAATGACAAGAAATGCTAGATTTGAGTCCCTCTGTTTCCTGACAACAGTAACAGTGCCTCTTCCTCTAGAGCAGAGAGAGCTATAGGCACTGTATATTATTACTGTAGCTTTGTGTTTCTGGAGGCTGTTGTTTGGTTAGACTCTCCAGTGATACAGATTTGCTGGGAATCCCTCAGCTGTCATCAGAATTTATAAAACAAAATCCCACCCGACCCCAAGCGACAGGCTTTTGGGACAGGAAACCTCTGTTAGTCCACAGAAACCAAGTAAATAGAGCAAGGAAAACCTCTAGAGTCCACTGCTCTACCAGAGAATGATAGTCTCCCAGACTCCTCCGCATGAGTGAAGCAACAGGCATTCCTCAGGGAGAGAGGTCAGCATCACCATTATCGAGTGTGCCCATCAGAGGCTAAATCTCCACCCTTTTAATTTCACCATATTCTTCCTAGTTGTAAGACCTTTATTCCTCCCAGGACAATTATTCTTCCATCAAATAATTGTAGCAGGTGAACTAGGCTCCTCTGTGTATAGTTAGGCAGCTATACATATTTAGCACTCTTTTCCTCCCCAGGAATCGATTTCCCCAGCCCTTTAATCATATTTACTGCTCTTCTCTGAATCTATGCATTTGCTATTATTTTGCATTGGTTTCCATTCATCGCTGGGCTTTTGATGAGCTGTAAGTCTTCATCTTTGCCCTTTTTTCAACCAACAGAGAGGCAATCTAGTGAAGCAGGTGACACTGAGCTAACTATATTTTGTGACTATGATTCTCTGCCTCCTTTAAACTGCTGGTTGATCTCAGAGATCAGTTGCTTGTTGCAGCCTTTGTCATTGGGTGAACTGAGACAAAAACTGTTTCCTCTCCTGTGAATTTCTTGGAGATCTGTGTGTGCAAACATGATAGAAACATGAAACTGTACAGCTGTTTTTTGTGCCTAGAGGAGTGGCTGACTTGGGGAGAAGGGTTCTCTGGCCAGGCTCCTTCACACACCCACTGACTAGCAGAGATGCGCTTGTGCTCCCTGGAGTCCCACTCTGCTGTGCAGCTCACATCTCTCTGAGCTGTGAAAGTCTCAAAGGAAGAACGGCAGCTTAAGCACAGGCTGGGGACAATGATGTTGCTTAACAATTCCACCTCCCTCTAATTCTTCTTTGACAGTAAAGGACCAGCACATTAACTCTCAATAAATTAAGTAATTATGTTGTGTTTTAATCTCTCTGTAATATGTCACCATTGAGTTTTCTAGCAGAACCAAGACACTTCTTGGAAGCTTTTTCTCCTTACTCACTCTGGTATTTGACCCCTAGGAGCAGCTTGGTTTCTCCCAGGATCTTGGATGCCAGTAAAGGGCTCTGCTCAACTTTCTTCCCTGCCATCTGCCCTCCTGGCATTTCTTGGCCTCAAAACAGAAGATCAGATTTCACCTTAATCAAATTGCAAAGCACTGAGGTAAGAGCTGTGGTCTCAAGGCACTGTTACTTGGACTGAAGTGGGACACCACAGTGGGCACTAGGTAGCAGATTCCTGCCAGTGAGTTTCCTGGTGCCAGCACATAGAGCAAGAATCCCTCCTGGACAGGACCTGAAGGAAAAGACAGAGCAGCTGAGAGCTGGGTGGCTTTGCCAGAAATGTTGAGCAAACACTGCTGGCTGCCCAGCTGTAAGGAACTGACTCCAAGCCTCCTTACCACAGGCATTCTATCAAGGCTGATATGTGTCTGCCTGGCTGGAGAGGCATACTCAGCCAGTGGCAGAGACAGAGCAAATATGTGCCAATGGATGCGAGGCTGGAAAATGTGTCAGGCTGAATCCTACAATCATCTTTTTGTCTCAGGGGAGACAAATTGTAGGGAAGGAGCTTGGTTTATTTTAGAGTTGGGGGAGGGGGTTTTCTTTAGTGAGATATTCAGAGACATGTTGTAGTCCACATTTTCTGATGCCCAGAACAGTACTGAGGGGAAATTCTGGTCTTTCATTTAGGATTAAGTCAGTTTCCCATGTAGACACAGCTACTGTCCAGCTCTTGCAGCTACTAAGACTTATACCTTACTCAATTTTTATTTATTCTGAAGGTATCCATAGGGGTCCGGAAGTACCCTGGGCTGCAGGCAAATACTGACAGTCTGAGGGCTCCAACAAAGAGCTGAAGACTACCTATCTGAACACTGATGACTTGGAGGGGAAACCTCTCTTTTTCCCTTCTGTGAGATGCTCACAGAATATGGCCTGTGCCTGAAGTCTGCTATTCTGCACAGCAGACTGGGAGCAGGTTGCTGAGAGGTGAAACAGCTGCATATTGCAGATGCACAAGACATGCACGCAGTGGGGAACAGGAGTGTGAGCACAAGGCCTTGCGTTATTAAGATCTAGGCTGGAGAGAAGACAGTTAAGGGTAACATCAAGGAATTAAATCAGGGAAGTAGGAAAGTGTGGAAGTAGGAAAGTTTCCCAGTTTGAGGACCAGGAAAACCACTGAGGAGAAGTTTGGCCATGACATTCAGCCATAATATTTATGTACTGCTACAGCTTTTAGTCAAACAGAAAAAAGACCAGAGGCCTTAAGATGTAGTCCTAGCCCCAGCCAGCCTTGGGCCAGCCAGGCCTAAGCTTCATGCAGGTTTTGGATGGAGCTGTAGTTAAGTAGCATTGCAAGAGATTTGATGTTTAGATGTACTGTGTCATAGTACATCCAGAAAAGTGGAGATGCTTACATGCCACAGAGATATGTGAAAGAAGTTGTAGACCAGATAGCCTTGTACTGCCTTTTAGTGTATAAATTTTGGGCTGTGTCTCCAGGATCCTTTAATTTCAGGGATGATCTTCTGTCCTTCAAGGTTACTATGTACAAAGTTAATTTTTTCTCATTGTTAGTGTGATGGCTATTTTAGAAACCATTTTAGATGCCATATTCTCCATTTAAGTTGCAGAGGTCAAACCTAGGCATCGCATAAACATTTGTGATTGTAACTTGGGAAGGGAAGGTGAGGTACTGAGTGATTAAATCTCTGATTGGCACTAGTTGCATGTGACAGAGGCTGTGGTGAGAGCACAAGTGTCTCTGGCAGACCTGTATAGAAGTGTAAAATGCTACAACTCTTTAGACATACTTAGATGAGTGTTTTTAGGTCTTAACTGTGAGGGTTGACCTCTCCTGTGAAGGGCTGTAACAAACAGCAGGAACTGCCATCTTTTTGGTTTGTGTTGGCTTAATCAGCAAAGACCTGACAGTGTGGCAGAAAAAGTGTCTGCAGATATACCATAAATATGAATTTGTGATAATTTGGTTTCTGTGTTACAGAAGTATTCAGAATCTTTGTTCCTCAACACTGCATGGGGTTGCGGGCTGTCCACACCAGCAGTTTGCTGTTGACCACTCAAGACAGCTTTGTGAGAAAAGTAGAAAGAGTGCTATCACCCCGTTTAAGATGAAGGCACAATTTTCAGTTGTCACAATGCCCACCAAGGAAATGGTACCACAGCTGAATGGTATAGAATTATATGATATATAAATATCATACCCAGGCTGCCCTGGGAGCTGCCAGTTTTTGTGGCAGTGGTGATGCTGCCTAATGCAAGTGAGGTACTGACTCTGGTCCTCCACAAGAAAGATGCTTGCCCTTGCTCAAATGTTTCTTCAAGATAAGAGCAACAAAGATTGAAAGGTGTGAGCAGCTACCACTTGAGAAGAGAAGTTATTCTAAAGTAAAAAACTGCTCAGAAAACTGACAGGAAAAGAAAATCTGAAGAAACCCACCATGCTGTACTGCCTTTGTACCACAGATGGGAATGCACTGGGCTATGGGAGCTATTTTTCCCTCAAGGATACTGGCCTAAAGGGAAACGGAAGGGCACCATCTCTCCAAACTCTTCCTAGGAGGCCATGGATCCCTCTTGGGAAAGATTCACAGCTTGTTGGCTATCTGCTGCAAAATTATGTAAGGAGCTGTGCTTTACTTCAGCACCTCTCACTTGAAAGGTATCCAACGTTACTGACTCGAAATATGGGACCATAATATATTTATAGGTGGAATCTAGGCACAAGAGAGACGCAAGGTGCACAGCATGTTAGTAAGGATTAGAACCCAAAAAATACCAGTCACACAATGTATCCAATCTCATCTGAGAGAAGGGAGACAGGCAGGGGAGGCAGATGTTTGACAACAAGTTTTATCTGAAACAGTGAGATGATGCTTACCAGGGGGTGCTTTTTAAAAAGAAAGCTCCTAATATTTTCCTCTGTTCAGAAAAGGCCATGTCACTTTGCCAGGGAATGCAGATGCTGCTTAGCTAGAGAGATGAGTAACTTGGGGAAAATCATCGCTTGTTTTCCTGTTTAAACAAAGATTCTTTCTCGCAATGAAAACAGGAGTCTGCATCTCTTGGCAAACAAAGTGACATTAAAAGCATTTGCTGGAAATGCTTTCCATTTTGTTATTGAAAAATGTCAAGAGGATATTGATAGAGTAGAAGAGGACTGAGTGCTGCAGCACAGGTCCAGCTACTGTAATTTGAGGTTTGGGAAGGGAAAGATCAGAAGGGTGGTGAAGAACCTTTGATGAGCTCTAGGAGTTTCTTCCTCTGGGAATCTTCATATATTAAACCCACTAATCACTGGATGCCATCTGGCAAAATCCAAAGACAGAAAATACGCTCTTTCAAAATTTATTTAGAAGATTTTGGGATACATCAGCTCTGTTTGGCAGATGATTCGACAGCATGGGATAAGAGAACCATTGGGGAAATCATCCCTAGCATACAGATGAATCCCAGGAATGAAGCCCAGCAATGTTGCTTTGAACACATAGCTGCTCTGTTCCCATGGGATGAAAGCAGCAGAAAGGACTGACAGGATTTGCCTGTTCCTCAGAGAGAGCAAATTGTGCAAGAAGAACAAATGCTTTGCACCCTGCCTAGCTTTGGGCTCTGCAGCTCCCTCACAGTCAATCCATGGGGTTACTTTGGAGTCTTAACTTGGCAGCAAGGAGTCCTGTTGAGTATATAGAGGCTCCTGTGGTCCTACACAGAATGGGAATCATCGTTCCATAGTGCCTGAGACTACACAGCTTGCACTGTTGAAAGTGGGCAAGGCAGTTCTTAAGGCTGTCCTCTAAGGCTGAAGATGCAGACAGTGCTGGGATGCACACTGCTGGACAGGATTTCAAGACCTAAGGTTCTGTAAGAAAGAAGCACTTTTCAGGAGCTAGTCTGAGATGAACTGAACTCCTGCCAAAACTAAGGCTTGTCAGTCATCTCACTGACATCTCCCAAAAGAGTGACAGTTCCTTGTCACAAAAAGCATTACAGTAGAATACAAGGTCAAATCCCTGTTGAAATAGGGGATTAAAAGAAGAAAAAAATTGCAGAAGCAAACCCCTGTACTTTATATACACTTGGAAAACTGTCGAACCTGGTGGTAATTAGAGCAACTGATAAAACTGTTTAAGAGTCCAGGCAACTACTTTGCTTACTGTCTAAGAGTCTGCACTGGTTTTGCATTAATTGGCACCTGGAAGAGGGCATCCACAGAAGTTTTCTCCTTGAGAACTTCCTCTGTTACTTGATGGGACCAATCAGAAGCTGGTTTGGGTATTGACAGCCTGGGAAACCAAGTGGAGAATTTGGTGTGCCTCTGTGAATTCCCATTTTGAAGTGAACAAACCCAGGAAAGGTCTCTTTTCTCTTCTGTCAGGAGTGCAGGTAACAGGGCCTGGGCCTGGCTCCACGGCAGGCCTGGCAGGGGGCAGGGCTGGGCCCCCGTCTGGGAAGCTGACATGTCCCGGCAGGGAGGAGGGGTGGCCATGGGCAGTGGGTGCTGCAGCTGAGGCCCAGGGAGGCTGATTGAGATCCCAGCCATCCCCTCCCACCCTTTCCAGAGCGGCTGCTGCCATTTCTGGCCCGGGCCCCTGTTATCCTGGACCAGCCCCTCCTAGCGTGGCCTGAGTCTCCTGAGATCCTGGCAGAGCTCCAGCATGGCCTGACCGCAGCCTCTGTATCCTCCATGTGAGATTTTCACTCTTTCAGTGCTCAGGTAAGACTTGCAGGCCTTCAATCTTCCCTTGAGTGAGAGGAAAAAGAATAGAGAGGATACACCAAAGTCAGTGAAGCAGGAGTCAGGTCCCAGATGGAAGAAGAATGAGGAAACACTGTGAATTTGGGCTGAAAATCCTTTTGTAAGCTTTAGAGATAGACTGTACTATAATAAAGATTCCTATAAACCGTGGAGAAAAACATGTGGGGTTGGAGTGTTCAACTAGGTAAATCATGAGCAAAAAGCACCTGTGTTGAGGAACCTTTGCCTTGAGGGAAGAAGGGGATCTCTGTTCCTGGGAATGAAGCATGAACAGAGAAAAAGAAAGATGAAGAGAACTTTTGCTTTTGAACTGTTCATTCTTAAAAGTAAATACCCCATGAATTTGACATGGCCCCCAAGCACAGATCTGGGTAGGCTGTGAAGATGGGAGGAGTTTTCACAATTTCAGATTCCCAGGTGGCTGCGGTTCATGGAAAGTGAAGCCACAAGAGAACTATTTTTCCTTCTTGTGAAGTCCCTATAGCCTGACAGGGGATGACTCCTCTCCCTAGAGTGAACTGAAAAAGATTTTTAAGTTGGTAACTAACTGAAGTGTTTCTGTATGTTGTTAAGAAGAAGAAGAGGGTGTGGAAGAGGGGAGGAGAGTTGGTCTGAAGATTTTATTCTGAATTTATTATTTCTTTATGTTGTTAACAAAGTTTTTCTTTACACTCTTTAAATTTTAGGCCTGCCTTACTTTTGCTCCTAATCTTATCTCACAGCAGAAAATAAGTATATTGAAATTGGCAAATCTAAACCACTACAGAGTCACACCTAGTTCCTTGCATCCACTGAGCCTTATAAAATTGGAAAATTTATAAAATTGGAAATTTTTAAAATTGGAAAAGATTCCTTGGCCTGCAGATATCTTGCAGAACCTCAGTGCAATGAAGGAAAGTCTTGCTTTCTGCCACGGAGGCTTACATTCACATGGGACTCTGTGCTGATCAATTGTGTATCAAGACCTTGAGTGTGCTCCTGTGCCTCAAAAACTGTGACCTGGCCACTCCACTCAGGCACTCTCCACCACTGGTCAGGGCTTTTAGGCTCCAAGCCAGACTCTCAGTCCTGGCTTGGGGCTGTTCCTCTGATTTGAGAAGATACTGTGGGTATCTTCAGCTTTTGGCTCATCTTCACTTGTGGAGTAGTTGTGTCTTTGTTGCCTCCTGATTTTAGGTGAGTGACCTCAGCTTCAAGGAAAAGGAGTGGGAAAAGTAGAGTGTTTTGCTGACTTCTTCAGCAGCTGCTGATCACCTTTCCCCACCCCTCCTAAAAAAAAAAGTTATCTATGCATTAATTGCTTCTGTTGTGGAAATTAAGGAATTCAGGCAAAGTGATCACTAAAAGGAAATGACAGACATATTTCTGATTTTTCCCATGTGGAAATGTCAGGCTTTCTTCTTTATTCACTTTTTTCTAATGTTTCTAGTGCCAGTAGCTTGAACTAGTCTGCCTTACAAATAAGGAACTAGCATTTGACATCTACAGAAAGAATCTGAAATGAAACATATATGTGAGTATTAAAATGTGTGGGGAATCTGCCCTGCTGAATCTGCATTTGCTCCTGAGAATGAGAAGCAGGCATATTTTTATAGGGCCACTAACCTGTAGAACTCACTGCCATATGATAGCTTTGGGGTTGGAAGATCAGGAGAATGGACAAGGTGAAGGGGTGTTAAAATAACCAAGGAACATATACATATTTACATTGAATGGGGGAAAAGTGCAGAAGGGCTGTAAACCTTCATGCTTGAAGGTGTCTGCTCCCTGGTAACTGACTGCTTCAAGGAGGAAACTTCCCCTGTTTGTGGGTTGTTAATTGGCAAGATGGCACATGCTCTTCTTCTTCAGCTTCTTGTGCACATCACAGAGGGAGGCGAGCCCCTGAACTGCATGACCTTCACTCATGATCCAGTCTAGCGCTTGTTTTCCTTGTTTTCTAGTTTTATGAAACACCAGCTGTGAATGGTGTGGTTGTGTTGAGAATGTAGTGAGTTGGCAGCAGTTTAGTAGGAGGTGAATTTTTTTGTGCAGTGATGTATTGACACGTGTGTTAACTGTACATAAACACAATACATGAAGTTGTGCAGCAAAGAAACGTGTGACATGTGCTTTTAAACAGGATCTTCATTCCTGTGGTGATCTCACTCCTGCTGCTAATTTCCCACCTCCAGGCTGAACAATAAAATTTGGCAATCTGCAAAGTGCAGTGAAACCTGTCTCCAGGATCGGGTGCAAGTTTCAAACCTGCTCTTCTGCTGGCTCCTCAAGGTTGTTGTGGTGCTGTAGAAGGGAATGGGGGCCCCATGCAGCTAAACAGTGCTCACAGCTGTGTAGGGAAAGTGCTCTATGATACTAAGGATAGTAAATGGAAGTGACAACTGAAGGAACAATCATTCACTATTCAGTCACTGTCAGATCCAGGACAAAGAACAGAATTCTTGATTCACTTGCATGTACTCCAGCCATTTGTGAAGGCTGCTGGACTTGCATGTCTGTACTAGAAACTAGAGGAGGGTAAATGAAGGGAGCAGAAGGATTATCTCTGTGGAGACAAAGAAACACACCTTTCTTCTCCAGAACAGAAGAATTGTAGAGGAAAATATGGTTAGGGGCTTTCTAGAATTTTCCTTAAAACCGTAGCAAGTCCTAAGGAGGAATATTACAGTAACTTTTCTATTCTTGTCTTCTGTTGCAGCAGCAAGCTCTCCCCACAGTGCCTCATCCTGTCTCTATTTGTGATGTACTCAGCCATGTCTGAAATGGGATGGAAAGAATAGTAGAACCTGCCCTGAAAGTTGGCACCCTAATTAATATCCTCATAGGCAGCTCCCTAATCAGGATGCAGATCTGGTTTCAGTGCAGCTCGTTAATGGGCTTACTCCCCAGAAAACTGTAGTTATGTATGACACTGATATACTGTGGTGCCACAAGGGGCTGCCACAAGGCTGCATTCACTGTGGCAGCTATCACAGCAGGAGATCAGGTCCTGCCTGGGCAAATCCATTTGTGGCTGGGAATTCAGTGAAAAAACAAGCGTCGATCTGGTATGGTGGAAGAAAAAGCCCAAAGTGTGACCAAAGATCTTGTTGGCAAATGGTGTGGACAAGGGAACCTCAGAAGCTTTTGTCCTTTATTCTCCACACCTATGTCTACTCATGGCCATCACTTACTAAAGCCATTTCTTCCTCACAGAACTGTTTGGAAGTTGCTCTTCCCAGCTCTAAAAAGCATATAAATCCTGTACTTTAGTACTTTTATTGTCTCCCGTTTCTTGTCTTTTCATGATCAAAAAGTTTAAGAGTTTATTTGATAGTTTTTGTGACAGAAAGGATCAGACTCATTCTGCACAGGCAAAATCTAATTTTAATTGAAACATTCCTTGCAAAAGTTTGTTTTCTCTCACTGACCTCTTCTGTTTGGACATTTTCGGAGCTCAGGACATCCTTTTGGGAGTCCAGAGTTGCCAGGACCCCTGTAAGGGAGCTCTGAGACCCTGGAATGAAGCCCAAAACATCTGTGGGTTTGATTATAGCCCATGAAATAAATTACCAGCTTTATATGAGAACCAAAAAGTCACAGAAATTTAAGTAGTGTTATCACAAAGTGAAAATATAGATTTTAGGATTTTTGGGAATGGGGATTTTAGAACACAAGATGGAGGAAAAAGCACGTGTTTGGTCCTTCTTTCTTCTTCTTCTTCACCTCCATTTTCTATTGTGGAGCTGGCACTTTTGGATTGGTTTAGAGTAGAATTTCCCTGTCTAACATAGAGGATAGTAATTGGGAAATAATTGTAAACATAATGTACATAGTTTGTAGTATAAAAGATAACACCACCCTGAAGGGGCAGAGAGAGAGACTGCTGATGGCTGCCCTGCAAGACAGACCTCGCTGGGCTGAGAGAGAAAATATTATAGATAAGAAAAGAATAAACAATCCTTGAGACCGAGAAACTGAAGAGCTCTGATTTATTCCTCCTCAGGCACACTAACTGCCAGACAAGAACTTTTACACATCTCAGAGGAAAACCCAAGACAGTTTCTGAGAGCACCCTGCCTTCAGTATTTACCCTTAAACCCCTCTTTTCTCTGCCACACAGAGGCAGAAAATGTTCATATAGCAGAAGAATCCCTCTCTGTTTTGTGGCCAGTGCCTAGGGCCAGCATCTTGGGTGCAGAAAAACCCTTGGTCCCAGCTGTCCCTCAGCTCCCACAGACAAATTTTGCCCTTTTTGACATGCAATTTTTCTGTGATGCTCTGTCCCTGTGCATGAGGTGATGATGTTTCACCACAGCAACTGATTGACAAGACATTATCAAAGGAAAACAAAGCAGGGATTGAGCCAGTGTATACCATGAAGGCAATAGACCTCTGTCTGAGAAAGTCCAGGATGTTTTTCCCCATACCATTTTTACAGTCATGAGCTGAATGTAGCTTTTTCAAACCTTTAAGTAGCAAATGAGAGGAGTTTCTGGAAACTGAAAATCTTCTAGGCAGAAAAAAATCTATCATTACAAGTCTAAGGCTAAGAGACTTTTTAGCAGATCTTTAGAAAATGGTCAATGGAAGGTCTGAAACCAGAAAAGTTGGGAATAAGCAGCTACATTAAGAAGTGAGCTTTACAAAGCATATATTTATTTTAAAGCTGAGGTAAATCAAGGCTAGGCAACATGGAGTTAAATAAGTGAGCCTTCTGTATCAGTGGACTTATTCAAGATTCCTTAGCAATTCAAGTTGCTTCTTTTATTAAGGATACCCTCAATAGACATTTGATTTGCTTGTACATGGATTTCTTTTGTGTTCAGAATGACACAGAGTAGAACTTTAATGATTTTTTTCCTTCTCTTTGAGTTTTTCTACAAAAAATATCAAGAATATAGAGTCTGAGCTTTCCTAAATTTGCTGAAGGATTTACTTTTGAACTAATTAAAAGATCTCTTTCCACACTGAAATCTTAGCAAAGCTTTCCTACCCCTCTTACCAAGCCAGGCCTTAGAGTAAAGTAAGTTTTTGAAATGCTAGGATGTTCAACTTTGCTACAGCCAATTAGATAGGCTTGTGTTCAGATCCTAAACAACTGGCCAAATTTTAATATCCCAAGCTTATTGCCATCCTTGATACTCAGAGAAGCATTAAGCACAGCCAAAGTAGCAGCTCTGTATAATCTGAATCCTATTCTTGTCAATATGCCTTAGAGTGAATGAATGCAGAGAATTGAAGAGTCCAATCCCTCACTGGCGTCTCTGAAACCAATGAAATGAAAATATATGTTTGGTCTAACTGCCAAAAATTTCTTTTTCTCTGAGGAGTGGATAGTCACCACAGCAAGCTGGGTTCCTTACAGCTATGAAGACTCCTGATCTTGCTTAACCTGGAGAGGACAAGATCAGATATCTGTGTATGTCCCTTCATATACTCTAACTACGTCCTTGAACTGTGTCAGCTCTGGAACCTTTTCTCACATCTCTTGTAGAGATGACTGGAAGAATTTGAAAACATAACCTGCCCTCTTGTCCCCTCAAATATATTGTCCCAAGACAATTTGGTGGAAGAGACATTTCAGTTGCCCTCAGATATTTCAAAACTTTAAATATTTTATAATGAATTAAATGTTAATTGTATGCTGTCCAGGGGAGAAAATAATTTTACTGTTCAATTAACCTTTAATATATTAGCCATCAAATATTTAAATATCCTGTATCCAATAGATATATTTCTTCTGCTTTTTCTGACTTAGCTTCCCACATAACTTTTCCCCAAGATGCAACAGAAGAATAACTTTAAAAGGATAGGGGAAAAAAACCAGATTTATCTGCCTATGTTTCTTGCTTTTGAAGTTTTCCACCATAATATAGAAGCTCTGGATACTAGTGTGTGGGAGAATCAAGAAGCTGGTAGTCCCTGCAGTATTGCTTTGCAGTTCTGCTACCTTACACTGACTACAAGTAATGACATCTTTGAAAAGATGCTTAGAGATCTCTGAATTGTACAGTTGCCTTCTTAAGTGATTTCAGGGCCTCTTCATTGTGCTGTATATCAAAATCAGCATCTGTTCTCAGGTTATTATGTCTCATGGCTCCTGCATACCTTTCAAACTTGGGTTGCTTTTACAATTTCTCGCCTTGATCTGTCCTCAGTGATCACTTCTGTCAACTTCTTCTTTCACTGACAGGTTTGTCTTTTTTCCTATCATCCTCATGTGCTATCAGTACCTTGCTATAAGGTCTATTCATCAAGCTGCTCTTTTATACTAAAATCAGTAGAATTTCTCCCCATCCTCCAAAAAGAAATGCAAAAGTTGACTTGCTACAATGAGAAAACATGTGTCTGTGGGGAAAAGATGATAAAATCATTACTTGTAAAGCTCACATGTGACAGATTTTTCCTGGCAACTAAGGGCAGGTTGTGACAGTTTCTGTGGAGCAGTATGTTAGCAAGATTTGCTGCCTGACTTCACAGAGTTAATGCACAAAATAGATACTGTGGGACAGGCATTGGCGGGGAGAGCTATCTCTTGTGCCAGACTGATTTGGTAAATGACTTTGGGGGTATGGTCATAATGGGCTGAATCTGAGAATTTGGGATATTGGTCACAGACTTCAGAGGTAGGAATCAGGTAGAAGATTTGTCCAGTGTCTTTTGTTTTCAGTGGTGTATCATCTCCTTGAATGGATAACCATGTTTGCAAAAGTCAGCATTGTAGTCTTGGTACAGTGATCCCCTTGTAAAGTGATGCTGCTTATCATGTGGAGCTTGGTCACGTTAGGAGAACTCTTGTAGAGCTCTTCAGATGGAAAATCCTGTCTGGACCATGACTGTTAGCCAATCCAAGATCCCAATATAAGGTCCTCTCCAAGATCCTAGAAATATCTCCCACATTCTTTGGATATATCTATTTGTTATCTGGTTTTCAGTCTCTCGCTCTGTTTCAAGGTGTGATGCTTACATATGTTTCCTGGCTGGCTTGGCAGAGCTGAATGTATTGTGCCTTGATGCAGAGCCCTCAGCAAAATGGATTAAGGAATATTGGTGTACTTATTCCAGGTATTTTTTTAGTTTTGGGGTCCACAGATCAAAAGCTGAAAACTGTGAGGTCAGCTACAAGAAAGATTTGGGGCTGGGAATATTCTCATCTGCAGAAAAGGCATTGACATTTTTACCTATTTAGCTTATCAAAGCAAAGGATCTTGATTGTGGAATAAAGCCAACAGGGAAAGAATTTGATCTAAGACAGCTGTTTAGTCCTCAACATGTGAAGGAACAGAGAACAGGAGATGGTAGCAAGACAAACTGGGAATGGAAATAAAACATAGCAGAGTAATGAGCTATTTGGGAGAGATCTATCAGAAGCCGCGAATCAACACTCAAGCCTTCAGTCCAATCCTGTCAGCTTCTACACGTGCTGCATGGTATGAAGAGAACTTGTGAGTCTGATTCAGGAAATGTAGGTGGAGATTATGACCTGTGCTCTGCAGGAGGTCAGAGTATTCCTGGTTGTTTCTGTAGTCTGTTTTTGGATAAAAAAAATGATGGTAGCTGTAGTTCTGTGGCCTGCCTCTTCTGTTCCTTACATAATATGAGAACGTAAGGTCATAGAGATTTCTGAGGCTGTGGACCTTGGTATGTTGCTACTACAACAATCTGAGTATTTACCACAAGGATTTGCCATCTTTCTTGCTGGTGAGGTGTGCCAAGATGAAGTAGCCAAATGGTACCTAATTTAGTCCATAACCAGGTGGTCATGTCTTTAACCCTTCAGTCATCCAGCACAAGAGACCTGTGCCAAGATGGTGACAGACATGCTATGGGGAAGAGCTTTATCTGTGTTTATCTTGGCCCTGCCATGGCTGTGAAGTTGACACCCCCTGACTTTATATTGCTGTGCCTGCCAGGGACAAAAGAGGTGCTAAAGAAGCAGGAGAGAACAGTGTGGGTCTGGTCTCATTCTGGGAGCCCACAATGTAAAACACTCTTGTGTAAACACAGCTAATCTGAGGTAAACTCCTTTTGCCTCTCCTTCTCTTACCTCTAGAATAAATTGCCCACATATCTTCTTGATGGCCTCTTTAAAGCAGAGCAGATCAATTATACGGACATATATTTAGTACTCTGAAATAACAAGCCCTTAGAAACACCATAGTGAGTCTGTGATGCTGTTTGCAGAACCTGGAGCTAATTGGTGTGAAACTTCTATTTACAAACAGTTTATCTCCTTGCCTGTAGGTTTCTGGGAGGGAAAGAATAGAGATGTCTGAAAGGAGGGGGTTGCTCTTTTGCAAAAAGTAGTATTTCTGTGAGAAATCGAATAGCAGTGGCTATTCTGGCTTTCATACAGTCTGGCATGTTTCTGCTCTGGACTCAAGTCCTAATTCTTTTACTCTCCTGTGCAGTACTGTATCTATTGTTCCATTTTCTTGAGATATAGTACTTTGGTGTCTGTATGTGTGAAGAAGGCTTAGGGTGGCTTTTAGAAGGTCAAGAGCTTCTTAAAGGCTTGAATAAATATAACTTTAGTGTTTCATGTCTCTCTCGCTTCTCTGATGGGACATGTGTGGTCAGAGAGACATCTAGCGAGCTAGCTTGGAGAAGTATTTCTCACAAGTTTGAGTTTTGCCAGGTTCTCAGGGTGATAAGGAGAAAGTTCCCAAGGTGATAACATGGTCAAAAACAGGTTGGAATCTGTGAAAAACAAGTTGGAAAAATAAGAAGGAATTCACAACAAGGACGTACACCTGGTATTTTTCCATGGGACACATCCTGGGAGATGTTTTCCTGGATGTTTATCCCAGTGGACTAATGAACTACAGTTCTGTTCCGTGCATCGGAACAAGCTTTAAATATGGGCTCTTGGTTCAATAAAATCGGCTTCTTTCCCAAAAAGGAGTCCGTGTGCTTTGCTGCTCCTTTTGTCTTTTTCTCCTTTTATTTAGATCTGATACCACAGACATGCTTGCCGCTGTCTATGTCTTATCCATGGTAGGGCGAAGCAGGAGGATGGAAGATCATGGTTTATGCTCAGTATTCTTTCCCAGTGGGAATGAGGGAGCAAGATTTGAGGTTTACTTGATAAACTGAGAACTGAGGAGCCTGAAGCATTACTGAGAAGATTGTTTGTTTGGAGAAAGCCTGTGTGGGGAGGGGTAGTTAGAGCAGTGCTGCATTGCCAGCTAGATCTCATCACTAAAGCTGGAGAAAATTTTTTATACTGTTTTGGGGCAAGACCAGGTGGCCCAAGGAATAGCCATGAGAACTGCTGTAACAGTAAGCAAAATTGTAAGCAAAATTGTGTTGTGCTGGAAAAAATGGAGGCCATTTCCCGGTGAGAGATAAAATCTTTGATACTTTCAGGAGCCCTTGCCAGAATTTCACCTCATTGAGAAGAAGTGGAGTTTGTCCCTGCCTTTCCCTTAATTTATCCCTTATTCCTCAGACTGTGGAAAGCAGGTTGGGAGAGCTTCTAGCCTGTTCTCAGTAGTGAAATTTCCAGTTTCCTTTAGTGTACTTTCTTGCCTTGTGGTTACAGAGCTATGAACCATTTTTTTAAATGTTCATCACCTTGAAAAACAGTCTTGTTGAATAATTTCACCTGCTGTTTTGAGATTTGAGGAATGAGAAGGGTAGACAATAGGACTATGGGGATCAGTGTGAGAAAAGTGTTGTCCACTCTTCCAAAGTGTGATTCAGCTATAATTAGAAGAAAGGTTACATAGCACATTCATATCTCTTGTATGAATGTTAGCAAGACAGGTAAAACTGCAACCAGGGTGCAGGGCAAGTCACTAAATCTGCTATCCTCGTTGGCAGCTTTGGGCCTGGGTCTGCTTTCCCAGTCTTATCTGTGATTGATTCTCTGAGACTGCTCTTGTATTTACTTTTTTCCATATTTGTTTTCAGGTTGTCTGTCTGCTTGATCACCCTTTCACTATCTCGGTTTGGTGTTTTTTGTACCAGCCTTAGACATCAACAGTTTAAATCCTGAGGAAGGGATCTAGGGTTCTTCCTTCATGCCTGCCAGCACTCTATTTGCACTGATTTGGCTGCAATGGCCTGCAATGCTTTTTGGTCCTGTCCTGCTCCCTAAATGCATGCTTTCAGCCTATACTACCACTTTTCCTCCAAATTTCCACAACCTTGCCATCCAGTGATGTTGGGGAAATGCTTTTTTTTTTTTAACCAGGAGTGTAGAAGGGACCTGCCTGGTTTTATCCCTCAGTCTAGTTTCACAGCTGTAGCCATGTTCTAAGGCTAACTATATGCTCTGTGCTGTGAGGACACTTTGTTCAATATTTGCTTTGTTTTTTAGATGCCATGGTCCACTGTAGAACTGTGCCTTTCCATTCTGTGCAGCATCTGGCAAACTGAAGGCACCTGGCAGACTGTCAGTACTTAACAGAAATTAAATAGCAGTAATACAAAGATACCTGAGAGATTAGAGACTTTGCATGGAAACAAGTGTAGAGTCAACTAGGCAAAAATGAAAGTAAACGTACCTGGAAGTGATGGGAATGTGGGAAAGTGGAGCCCTCTATGAATATTTAAAGTGTGTAAACACCAAGTGGAGAAGGAATTAGTTAATATGTGTTGGGCAGAGCTAGCAACGATGGGAAGAAATACAAATGAGGAAGCCCTTATGATGAACTCATTGAGCTATTCAGTAGTTTCCAGAATGAAAAGCTGGGAGTTACTTTGCTTAGGGTGCAGTAAAAATACTATAGCAGGATTCTGGGACAACTCACGTCAGTGTGAAAATTTGTTCTGACATAACCAAAGCCAAGATTCCCTCCCCAGATACATGTGAAAATGAATTGGCAGAAAAATTGACCTGTGATTGAATGCTGGTTTTGGAGCTGTTTTGTTAGTTTCCCACCAATATGATGGAGGATTATGAGAGCAGATAAACATAAAATACCAAGTTTGGCATTATATAGAAGTAAGACCAGTGTTTTATAGTTCAAGGCATTGTTATTCTACATGATCACCACATACAAACATCTGCAGAATATGCAAGTAATATATGAAGGTATTTAGTATGAGCACCATGTAGATTCTTGGGGAGTTGATAGGCAACGGTGGTTTTCAATCTCTTTTAGTTTGCAAATCCCCACAACATTTCCTGAGACTGAGGACCCCTGAATGGTGAATTAACACAACAGTGTCTCTTCTTTACTATTATGGAAACCATAAATGTATCTTGTGGACCTCTAAGGGACCAAAATTGGAATATGAAAATTCTGGCAAGAAGATATCTGGGTTGTATTCAGATATGATAGATGTTTGTAATGCAATTTTACTTAGCTATATTTTGATGTAATTACTATTTTGTGGGTTTTGAAGTGCAACTCCTCCTGTGTTGGAAACCTTTCTTTGTATAAAGAGCTCCATGCATATTGAGAGCAACCTGAATTTGCCTGCATTTTTTTGTAGACTCTAGACTGTGTCAGCCTAGACTTTACCTTCAACAGCAGAGTTAGATCAAAGCAGTAGCCAGTCTTGGCTGCAGGTTAGTGATCTCAGTTGCTCATCACCAGAAGATCCCCCTTTGTAGGAGGAGCTCCTTGGCAAACCTGATAGCTGAGCTGTGATTATTCATGTGTCAGGACATCAGAGAGGACAATTGCAGCAATAAATGAGTTGTTGGTCTTAGTAGCTTTTTTACTCCCTGGCTGCACCCCACATTAAGATGTGTGGGTTGAATAATCCAGCTGAACATGTTATTGTTATTTTGTGGTGGTTTGGGGCTTTTTTTGGCTTTTTGTTTGTTTGGTTGGTTGTTTTTTTGTTTGTTTGTTGGGGGTTTTTTCTTGGTTTTTTGTTTGTTTGTTTGTTTGTTAATTTTTTTCCCCTCTCTGCCTGCTAAATAAGTCTTTGACATCCAGTGATTCTCCATTCCCATGTGAAAGTGGAAAAAACAGGTAGGAAGTAGCAATTGAAAACTCCTGGCCTGGAGAGGTCAGAGTATGGTCTACACCTTTTGAGGGACATCATGACAGATGGCAACAGAAATAAAATTTTTTTCCTGAAGGCAGTTCTGACATTTCAAAATTTTATGTTGTCCAACTGGGATGAAAGGCCCAGGTGGGTCACACATTCAGTATTTTTAGTTTAATTGCAACATAAATATTTTAAAGGTATCTGAAATAAGTAGTTAAATATTTATTTACAATAAAAAGTGTTTTGATAACACTGTTTGATAAAGTCACTCTTTATACAGCCAGTATATTCATGCAGACACTGTACAGCTCAGTTCTGTCAGATCACCTTTTCTGATTGAAGACTATGCTGTTTTTAAGACTTCAGCCAAGGAATATAAAGGTCCTGCTCCCTTGAGAAAAGGAATACTAAACATGTTACTAAAGGAAAGAATTTAGCATTCCTATATCATACTTACCAGCTCAAAATGAGGGCATTTAAAGTTTTTTTTAATATACCACCTATTCTTACTTTTTAATGTCATTCTACTTTCTCAAAATGTGATCCTCTAATTTAAGGGAAAAGAAATTCTAAAAGCTGCATATTGAAAAGTAAAAACAATTACAGTGGAAATGAAGCAGCTTTTTGCCGTGGCAGTGCATTGGCCATGGAAGTTTATTGAAGAGATCTGTTTGGTTCATCTTCCTCTGTCATCATTCTCTTGAGTTTGGGTGTCTTTCCAAAAGATATTTTCTAGTGTATCCTCATGCCTTGAATTTTATTGTATTTGCTTGCATGTGGTGGTAGAGGAAGGTAAAATCCTCTCACCACTGATACTGTCTGAAATTCAAATACCTGTACACAGGAACGGAGCCCATACTAACATTAATGGCCCAGTGTCCCACTCTGACTGCATAATGCTGGTGAGCAGATAAAAACTTTTCTAAGGTGTTATTGTGGAGACATGGAGTAGAGGTGAGGTTACCAGCAGAGCTTTTGTGGTAAAAATGTCTTAGTGCTGTGGAATTAATCTTAAGATTGAAGCTGTGATATGGCTGTTTCCTGTGTAAAGCACAAAATAAGGTAGGGAATGGCAGTTTACCTGAACTGGCTGCAGAAATTTCTTTACAGCTGGGAGGCCTGCATGGAGGTCTTCTCTTGCAGTGGGAATGATCACAGCTTGGCTAGTAAACTCTCTGATTTGTTAGTCATTACAACTCAAGATCACATAAGTATTTGAATTTTGCCAAGGCAACAAAATATATTCTCCTTCTCCGGGACAAGGTCAGATAGCTACTTGGCCTTTTCTCCTTGGAGTGACTTCCAAGATTAAACTGCATTAAGTATTTCTACTGTAATATCTCTTAAACAATTCAAAATTACGTTACTCTTGCAAATTAACTCAGTCCCTGCCCCATCCTTGCCCCTGCCTCCTGATGGATTTTATCATTTAATGAATCTCGATTCATTTTTTTCCCAAGTTTTACAATTTATTATTAATTTTAAACCTCTTCTTTTTTTTTTTTGGGTTCAGAGAGATTGTGGGGTTGCACAGCAAGGTATTGCACAGCTGTATTTATGAACCCGCTAAAAACTTAAAAACAGAACAAAATGTGCATATTGCTATATTCGGGAATCAGGAAACACTACTAAATAATTAGATTGTGTCTTATGAAGACAAAATATTAACTTTTTAGCTGGTAATGGAAAGAAAGCTCCCCTTGTACTAATTATTGCTCTTATTTGCATTGTAGTTGAGCCCAAAATATGAGTTGGGCTCAGAGCTCCATTAGGTGAGTTGTTGGATAAATTTTGCAGAGAGACAGAGAAGACTGCTGATGTCTTTACTTTGTGGAAGTGCTGATGAATTGCAATCATAGAGACTAATTAAAGCATCTGGATGTATAGATAAAATGGACATAAACCAGATTTAATTGATAGAGAGCAGAGGAGTGTTTGACAGTTAATTAATGTTTTTAATCAGTTGTGGATTTACAGGAAGGAAAGGAGGAGGCTGATGGGATCTTAGCCCTCGCTAAGCCTATACCTTGTGTATGGGAATGCCTTGTGCCACATAGAGAGAGAGTGTTCAGATGCCCAACTTTTCCTCTCCACCCTCATCATGGATGCAGTTGACCTCAAGGCTTTGTATGTACTTATTTTTCCCCCCTCTTAATTTGCTGATCCCTTATAGTTTTGAAGGATGTCCAGTCACCTTTAGGAATTTCCCTTGCCTAGATCCTTACAACGCACATCAGATACAGAAATAGAGCAAGGCCCTATGGGTTTGCAGACCACAGTTTGAAAACTACTTGCCTGAAAAATAGGAATTATTAGACATACTCTGGATATAGCTCTTAATGTTGTTCTGCCATCTTTGTGTTGTAAGTCCTGAAGATTTGTCCCTAGACTGAGGGACAAGGATATAGAGAGTAAGAATATACATGGTCTCCAGGGTTTCAGTGAAAAACTTCATAATACTCTGCACCGCTGTGACTAGGGAGATCTCTATTTTTAATGGGCTTTCCACAAGTTACAGTCTTCCCCATCTCTAATAGGAGGGATGGGGAAACCATTGCAGCAGGTATTAATGCAAGAGGATTTAGTCTTATCCTTTCAGAATACAAACTAAAACATGTCTTACAAATGCTAACATACTGCTGCCAGTGCCGAGCTGGGTTTTTGGAGATATGCATACACATTTGAAAGCTTTTTCCATTGTTTGTCATATTCAGAAGAATGCTAATTTTCAGTGGGGAAAAGCCCAGTATTGATTCCAAAGGATACATATAATCAATATGAATTGTGATATGGCAATTACATGCATGACTTCAAGTTCTGGCTGGTATTGACATGGCCCAAAAGTGCTTCATGAGGTTCTACAGTACTTCCATGCTATGGGGAACAGCAGATGGATAAAAATGGGAAATTATTTGCCTCTAATCACTTTTACATACAGACTGCAAGGACGGACAAGTTCCAAACAACAATGCACCATGCATTGTAGAAAGTCCTTGCTATTCAAACCTGGTATGGCCGGATGCTTCAGGGCCCCTCTGTGATGTGCAGAAGAGCATTGCAGAGATGCTTGACTTGATATACTGATCAAGTTCTTCCTGGACTGGAAAACAGTGCGTCCCACTGATACAGGCTTTATTGTTCTGAGGCCTTGTTGTAACAACTGCACAACCCTGTACCAAGTTGAAATACCATATCAGCTGGAGATAGCTTGGGGGAAGCCTAAAATGCCTTTTCAGAGAATAAGGGTGTTGGGGGGTTGAGTTTTTCCCTTTTCTTTCTGTGGCATTTTTCCCATTGTTATGCTAAGAATTTGTGGCTACACCGTAGCTCAGATAGCTAGCAACAGCTTCTCTCAAGGATGTGGCGAGAGGGAGAACATCGGAAAAAGAGAGGTGGGGGCAGCTGCCTGCTCTCACTCTCTTGCTTGTGGAGTCAGAGGAAGGTGGCCGGTGCTGCTACCTAGCATCCTCCCCGCCCTCCCAATGCCGGAAGCCACGTTTCCTGCTGTCGGACATCGCACTGCTGCCTTCCCGCTTCATCCTACTACCTTCGGGCACTCTGCCGAGCAGCACGACCCACACCGTGAGGGGGGAGTCGCTCCTCCATCCATCCCTCTCCTGGGCCGCCGCCGCCACTGCCCCGGCCCCTTCAGCTGCACGGGACCTGCCCTGCCCACAGCACCGGGAACGGAGCGCAGGAGAGGGAGCCTGCGGCCACAAAGGACTGGAACCGAGTTATACTGTTCTGGTGTCAATTTTTGTAGCTGTTGTTGTTTCTTTTGTTTGCCTTGTTAGATATATTAGTAAAGAACAGTTATTCCTATCCCCATATCTTTTTGCCTGAGAGCCCCTGATTCCAAAATTATAATAATGGGAAGGGGGGGGATTGCACTCTCCATCTCAGGGAAGGGGTTTCTGCCTTTTCTTAGCAGATACCTGTCTTTCAAACCAAGACAAAGGGTAAGAGATACCATTAGATGTCTAGAGCCTTACTTTTGACAATCAGCCTTTGTCACTAAGGGAGGGCTGTATGTGGGTGACATTTTACCCAGCAACTGTGCTTTCAATTTCTGCAGCTTTGTGTAAAGACTTAATCTTGCTTGCTCTCATTGCAGAAGTTGCTTTGATTGTGTGTTTGGGACTGAACCAATGGTTCCAGCAGTTTGCTCTGCAACTGAGCAGTGCTCAGAGGTGATATAAATGATGCTCTATATTACCTGGCAGGAGCTTAGTGTAACTTACAGGAACGTACAGTCAGGGAATAAATGAGGCAGGAGCAAAGGCAGTTCAGTGAAAGATGTAAGACAAAGTGAGACTGGGGGTTCTTTATCTTAGTTCTAAGTGGTAGTTCATTATCTATCTACCCAGTTCTATTGGCCTGTTAATTACAACTACCTATCAACCAGAGGGAAAATGCAATATCATTTCAGTCACTTTGAGTTTGACCTAAAGTGTTTATATCCATGAAAAGAAATAAATGATTTCCACTTATTTATTTTTACAAAAAATGATAGGCCATTGTGCAGAAGAAATTAGCTTCAGCTGACATTCACAGCTGTTCTTTTATGTGGGAGGCAAGCCAAATGAAAATAGTATGCCACTCATGTTTTTGTTACACTGTATTTTGGAATATACAGTTAATCTGCTCAAGGGGGAAAAAACATGGGGACAATGCACTGCTTAGTAATAAAATACATCAATACATGCAACATCACCACATCAAAATACAGTGATTAAATTTTTAGCTATAGCTTCATAGTTGTTCTGCCTGAAAACCCCCCAGGTGGCTTCAAAGTCCTCTCCTTCTAAACTAAACTGATGATGCCATTGTGCTTCTGTCATTCAACCCCCCCACTCCAGTTTGCTTCATGTCATATCAGATTTCTCACATATCCAAGTAAAACATGGGAACATCAGAATTCTTTCCAGGAAAGGCTCAGTTAGGGACGGTCTCCCATCCTTCAGTGATCACCTAAGCAAAAAAGGATTAAATTGGTTACAATGGCTATCCTTAAAACTTGAGAGGTGCAGGAAGCAGTTATTCTCTACTGGTTGAGGCTTCTTCATTTCATCTGTTGAGGCCTTAATAACTGCTACAGGACTACAACAAGCATCAACATTTTTGATCAAGTCTCCTGCTTTGTTACATATTTTAATTTCTGGCTGCACTGGCCAAGGTAAATGATAGCTACATTGAAGCCAACTGTTAAAATCCTTAAAATGAAAAATGCACCTGGTGTTATAGGAACTAATTTTGAAAAGGATGATGGGTGTGGACCAACAAATAGACCAAGTCTTTTCCAGGGCTACCAAAGTCTGCCTGTGGAAGTGTCATAAATCCAGTGCTCTAAATTTCTTTTTTCTAGGATAGCTTTTTCTTTCCTTTGGCTGTAGATGGATCCTGGGTCTGAGAGCTATGCATCCTAGACAGTCATAGATTCACATCAGCCTCTTGAATTTAGATCCCATAATCAGTGAAGTCATTGTAGCCCCTGGTATCTAGCTGGGCACTCAAAATCAAGTTAGTATTAAAAAAAAACAAAAAAAATAACTAGCCTGAGATTTCACAAAGAGAAACGTGTCAATGTGGCAGTTCAAAAGCATTAGGGCTTTATCTGAAATTGTAAGGAAAAGTCAGGAGATGAGTAGATTACCTACATGAACTCTGACTGGGATAAATTCACCCCGAGAAGGGAGAGCTCCAGAACTCCATCCTGTACATGCCTCATTAAGTCTATGCCTAGAACAACAGTTTAGAGGAAATGTGCTTGTTGTCTTACCCATGTCATAGATCTCTTTGTGATGTCTGATTCAGGTCTGCTTCAAGTGTTCTAGAAATTTCAAAACAGAAGATTGCCCAGGGGTTCTTTAGCTTAAAAAATAATAAAAATTAAGCTTTCAAAATGAGGTACTAAAAAAGGATGTTTGTGCCTGTCACATGTGAAAAAGAACAATTGCTATATCTTTTGATCAAAGATGAGTTTGCTGTAAATGAACTACCACTGATTTCATCTATCTTGACTTTTATAAAGCACCCACCACTGTAGAATCCAAGCAAGGAAAGATCTGATCTATAGATATATATTCATGCATTGTTACAAAATTAAATACAAGCCAAAATAGATTTTCTGTGAGGCAGAGGCAAATTTTCTGCTTGAAAGCAGAAATAACCTTCTTATTGTTTCCTAAATATTTGTACTGGATTTTAAGCTTACAGAGAGATCATAAGCAAGTGATAGAAGCAAAAAAACAAAAAACAAAGTGAGAGCATAGAACAGAAAGCTAAGCAAATCATCACATTACAGGATTTTCCAAAGCACAAATTATTTTCATGTAAAAAGCAAGTCCTATGCTGTATGAGATAAAGAAATGTTTAGCATAAACATACATCACTAATACTGATAGCAGAAATGGATATTAGAATGAGCTGAACAAATTTTTCTGCCTATTTTCATACCTGTGTAATTTTTTCAGTAACTTGTTAATTTGCAGTTCCATAATTCTATCTAAAGAAATTTTTGTTGGGTGGTGACTTGTCAGCCTTCTTGATGATGACAAGCCAAGGTATGAGCTGGCACTCTCCCAGGTTAACAGGAAAAGGACGCTGAAGTCATCCTTCTCTCCCTGCCTTATGCAGGCTTGTAGCTGTGCACTTCTAAGTTCACTCCTTAGTACTGATTGCTTGTCTTTCTTGATAGCCATGGTCCTGGCTGTTCATTGAGTCTGCAGATCACCAGGCTTTGGGAAAATGGACTGGAACACAGTGTGTTTATCAGAGTACTGGGCACATATACATATATATATGTGTGTGTGTGTGTGTGTGTGTACTAGCTGTACCCAGCACACATGACTTTAATACTCTCAGCTGTCCTTTCTTCTCCCTTGTTGGAAATGAGTGGAAAGTTGGCAGAATGACACATATGCCTGTGCTCCAATGGTTGCAGCTCTCATCTGATGTATTAGCACAAACCCACCCTTCATTAGCAGTTTATGCTAATACACCAGCTTTAGCTAGAGTATTCAAAGTGCAGACTTTTTTTTTGTTTTCCTTGCTGGTGGGGAAGCAACTTCTGGCAGAGGGACAGGATAGACAGCTGGGGAGAGGTGACATCTTAAATCATATCAGCTAGTCTCTTTGGAGCTTGTCTATCAAATACATTTGTACATTAAGAATAGGTGCAAATTGACTGTTTGCCTGGGATCATCAGTCATATAAAGGACAGCCTGGAACAAGGGCATG
Source organism: Toxostoma redivivum (assembly GCA_013397375.1). NCBI lineage: Eukaryota > Metazoa > Chordata > Aves > Passeriformes > Mimidae > Toxostoma > Toxostoma redivivum. The sequence goes on along the minus strand of VXBI01010185.1, from coordinate 164,037 downwards.
AAGCTCCATCATGGAGTATGTTCTGCTTCCAAAGTTATTCCACTCCTGTCCTTGACAGCGACTGAGGTCCCTAGGCTTGGTAACTTGCTGCACCCCTGCTAATCAGTGAGTGAAGGCTGGGGTGTAGAGTCAAATCCTGGCCCAGGGCAGTCCCTGCTGCTAAGCTTTTAGCATTTTCCCAACACGGTTTCAGAATGTGAGAGCTATAATTCTCACTGTGATGCCTGAACATGTTCCAGGAGATGGCAAACACAGAGCCTGGATGTGCCCCTTGAGGACATGTTCCAGCCTGGTGGCTGAGCAAAAGGGGCGGCAGTGGGACCTGCCTCTGGACGGTGGACATCACCAACCCATCACCTCTCCTACCAAAACTGTGGTTTGTGGGAACAGGGAGTTTGGGGTTTGGATGGATGTGGCTGGCAAGATCACTTCTCTTGGCTTCACTTGTCACAGGGTTTTCCTGATGGCATCTCGCACCAACTTGCGCTGCAGCTTCTATGAATTAGATAAATTCATGCTCAATTCTATCTCTGCAATTACCATATCATGTTTACTCAGAGTAAGTTGCTTTTGCCTCTCTCAGCCCCGTGGGGTTCACCTGTCTTATGAAATTCAAATGTCCTCCTCTTGATTTCTGCCTTGTAACACTTCTTTCTTTTCCTCCCACCTCTTTGTTGTGAGACAGGAATTGAAAAGTAAGGAACAGTTCATCAAAAACCAAGACAATGAGGAATGCCTGACATTTACTGTGCTTGCAAAAATTGGGAGGAAAGGCAGACTGCTTTGTGATAAATGGAGCCAGAATTTGCAAACAGGGTGAGGGGTACAGGTGACCAGTGATAAGTGATAAATCCAAAACCCTAAACCAGCAAGAACTAATCTCAAGGTCTGGAATGTGCCCAAAGGGCTAAGATGCATGCTCCAGAGACAAAGGAGAAAAGTTCAAGTGTGATGAAGAGTTTGGAAGCCTTCATCAGACACCCCTGATGACCCCTGAATTGGGGAGGTGCAAGTGCAAAAGGACTTTTGATTCATTTGAATACAAAACGAGGGTGGGCGGGGCTAGGATATGAATATGTATTAGGCGTATTGTGTAATCCTAGGCTTTTAGAAAATAAATAGAGCAGTAGTTTGAAGTTTTGGTGTGCATGCTTTGGGAGGATTATCCCCGTGCACCTCAGCGCTGAATAAATGCATACCTGCTTTATAACTCTCTATGAGTTATAGAGTCTTTTCCGCGTATCAGTTGGCTTCATGGACTGTGCTAAGCTTGCAGGAGATACCAGAGGGCTGAGAGAGAGATGTCTGCCCTAGACAGCGCCAAAGCTAACCCAACCCCTTCAATATGGGCTGCATTCTGCTGGATTGTGCAGTACTTTTGAGCATCAACATTACACAAAGCTGAGCACCCACTACTGAGGAACCTTTTTTCTTTTCCACTCAGAGGAATAATATATCATTGGGCCAAAGATCCAACACCGAGAGCATTAAGAAGATAGGAATTTATCCATCCATTAACTCAGCAGTTTTCAGAGTTGTACTAAAGGAGGTTTCCTATAATGCCTAATGTTTTGAATTGTTATACAGGGTTTTGCATCACAAAATAAGATGATAATGACAATTTCTGTCTATGTAGCCAATGATTCTTTTTACTACTCATAGATTCTTTCATTCAAAGATCTTAAAGCTCTTTATGCCTTAGCTCTTTAAAGGACCCTATTTGCTTAGACTTCCAAGTCCCACTAACAGAGTACTTAACTCATAGTATATTGTGAAATATTAAATATTTGAAAAATTCCAGCCAATGTATATTAACAAATCAGTTTAAAATTGCATTGTTCCTCCTCAGAACAGCATGGGGAGGCTAATAACACATGAAGAATCACATGAAGAAGTATTTGTTCTTATTTACAGAGGGAAAGATGCTGGGTTTGGGTTATTTCCATGCTACTTTTTAATGCATTGCATGTTGGAAGAGCATGATGTGTCCTGCAGTGTAAGCAAGATGATACAAGACTCTCACAAGCTATCATGCATCACAGCAGAGGTAGGCCAGCCAAGGAACATGACCCAGTGAGAAGAATAGTGGCCTTGTACCCCAAATGTACAGCACTTGACACAATTTTTGTGTTTGCTCCAAGTTCTTTCCTTGGAATTTGTTCTTGTTGGTAAGATCAGGCCTTTGATTTTTACTAGGCTGAAGGCAGAAATAATAGTTTTCTTCACACTAGTAGATAGGTTATCTTTAGCCCAAATCCTTTAACAGGCTCTGGGTGGTACGAGCATGTAACATGCAAGTGTTTTAAAAAGCAGTACAAATAGTGAGCTAGGAAACTGAAAAGACTCAGTGTCTTAGCAAAAACATTTAAGTTCCTTGTCAATTTTCAACCGTGTGAAGAGTCTTTGACACAAGGCAAACATGACTGAATATAGTTGCAAGTAGTTTTAGTCTGTCATGTGACTACAAAGAATCAGAGTATTCCAAATGTTAGCAAGGAGCTTTACTGCTTTATTTGCAGTCGTGCACAGATCACAAGTCCTCATTTGCACAAGCAGCATGACGAAAGCAATCTTTCCCTGTGCAGCATAGGCTGTGACCTTGCCAGATGCTGAGGTCATGCAGTAATTTAGCAGGTATTTAGCAGCTTACAAAGTTAAGTTTGACAATTGCACCTCATGCCCTGCTGTCTGAGTTCTCCTGAATACTGCACTCACCTGCCTCCATGGATAAACCTCATCTTCACTGATTGCAAGAGTCAAGTTTTTACTTGGAAAAGACCAAAGGTTAACATGGAAACAAAGCAGATTTGTTGTTATTCGGAGTAGATAACAAATAGTTCTGTGTCCTCTGGTGAACTGCTTTAAAAATCTTCAGTGAAGGAGAGATAGTGAAATGGTATTCTGTGGGAATGCAGTTTGAGTTTGATTGGTTCATTTGAATCAAAATTTTTACATTTCCAGTGGTTTTCTATATCTTGGATTCTTAAATAAGCATGAGACAGGCAATCATTTTGTCTTCCTGCATGGCAACCTGTCAGTCCTGATCTTCTCTGGTATCAGCTGGCTGCTTTCAGCTGCATTTTCTAACAGGATAGGTGATGAAAGGAAAAAAAATAGTTCCTATAAGTACCAAGGAAATTAGTGGCTAGGCTAGGGAAACACACTTAAATAAATGCCCTCACTGCGACGAAAGACGATGGTGAGAGCTGGAGAATAACTTGCCCAGTGTGGCCTGTCAGCTGGCTGATGGGCATGTGCATAGCTGACAGCAACCACAGCATGAGCCTTGTCTTGGGTTTGGTCAGGTAGCCATGGGGATGCTGCATACGTGTACCTGCAGGGGGTGGGTGCTGCTGCTGTTTAGCACCAAGAGATATTGCATAGACTAAATGGACTTAGATACCAGAATATTTTTATGAGTTACACAACTTGTCTGTTCAGTGGGAGAGAAGATGAGATGGGTCAGAATTTGGATGGGTGAGTGTAGCAGCTCCAACTGTGCCGTGCATATTCCCAGTGCTGAGTGGTTAGGCCCCTTGGGCTCTGTCCATGGGTGTCTCCAGGTGCTGTCTGATATAAGTTTTGGTAGAGATTAACCAATGCTCCATTAATCCATACAAATTCCCTAAATGTACACCTATCTATTGCCACTTGCTGGTGCCACCAATCTACTGATCTGGACAAGCGGTTATTGACACAACCTTGCTTAAGTTCCTCTTCTTAAAAGGAGCTTATTCCCTTATCAGGTTGACATCACTATCAGCTAAGCCTAACTTACGCAAGCTGCTACAAGAAAACACAGGGAGAGGATACAAGTAAGGTATGTCCAAAGGAGAACAGCTGGAGAAGACGTTCATGATTTTGGGTTATGTTGGACTGAAAATGTGAATTTTCAATCAGAATTTCTTTTGCTGTTGCCTGCAAACAACTTGTTAACTCCACTCTTCTTGAGGAGCAATATGCACTCAAACCACTGCTTTGTGCCTGCAACCTTAAATTCACCTTAGCAAAGTTTCTCTGTGTGCATTGGTTATGTATTACTGTTAGAGTTCTGTGGATGCCGAGGGGATTTCAGTAGCATGGGGATATGATTACATTCAATAACAAAAATAATGTGCTGTAATAAATCCGTCATTTAGGCTAGAAAATATTGACTTAATAAAATTACCTGTAGTATGGACTAAATTATTTTAGTACTATTAAAAATTCCAATTGCCAGTTTCATGGAGATGCAATTCCTTTTACTGTGAGTGGAGGAGTTAATAGGAAGATGGAAGCAGTGGAAAAAGGAGGGTAACTGCAAGGCAGGGCCTGAAACTGTCTCAAGGGAATCACAAGAAATGGCAGTGGCTGTGTAGCAGAAGGTCATATTCATGGTGGAGAGAATAATCGAATTCTTGGAAGTCAACAGCAAAAACTGGCTAAAGTGCCAGGCATGGAACATCCTTCGATGAGGAATATTCTTCTGATGTGATTGGGGAAAGAGCTGGGGAAGTGTCTGGAGGCTTTGGTGCCAAGGAGGCCTATCTTTTTAGGCTATCTCCATTCTCGTCTGAGTTTCTTTACTGACTCAACAGGGAACAGGGGAATGGAGAATTTAAAGTCTTGGTTGTTGTAAACTGTTAAAATCAAGCCTTGTGGGGAAAGGGCACACAGAAAAGTAAAACAAATGAGAGAACCAGAGGCACAATTTGAGGCCAGGTGGAAAAGGATTTGGTGAGGAAGGAAAGTGGCCAAGAGCACAGAACATGAAGGTTCTGGTGCTTGGACTCAATGATTTTAAAAGCCTTATCCAAAGCCTAAATGAATCTGTTATTCTACTTGTAGAATAGCACTTGTAAGGCTACATGCTGTTTTCTGTTTCTGAGTGGTGTTGCCAGAGAAGGGGAGGAGATGTGAGAGTCCTACTGCCACCCCTGCTGAGAGTGCTGGGATGGCTGACAGAAGAAGAGATGTTGGAGAGCCATCAATGAGAATTTGGAGGGAGCAGGAGGTCACTGGGGATTTCTCATCAGGGAATACTGGACCGTGTTTTCCACAGGGACTGAACCAAGTAGCAGTCAGGTACAAAGCAGAGTAATTGCTATTGAAGAAGAACTCAAAAATGAGCAGGAGGTATGGTCTGACTATGTCTCTAGGTTTGATTACGACTAAGAAAGAGGTAATGCAACCAAAGAAGAAAAGTGAGGTGAAAGGGTGTCAGGTAAAATGGACAAAAGTCTTCCCTCAGTGTCTCAACACAAGAAATATGGGAAATGACTAAACAGGAAGATCTCATGCATGAAAACAATGATCTAGTTGGCATTACAGAAAGTGGGTAGGATAATGCATGTGACTGGAATATCAATAAAGGAAGATACGATCAACAGAAGAGGGAAGAAAAAAACTAGGGCAGAAGAAAATGAGGTTGTATAATGATGAATCAAAAAGGTAATTCAGATTTTTTTCTGAAGCAATATTTTCACTTTGTGTAGAACTTCTAACCTGACATTCCCATGTGAATCAGGCCCACTATGTTTTAGGATAAAAGGTTAGGCCATAAAAAGAAAGTTTTATGTTTTTTTTCCTTTTTAAATGAGATATTCATTAGAAACATGTTTCCTTTTTAAGTGATCCTGTAAGCATGATTTCATAGTTACAGCATAATGAACAGCAGGTCAGTATGACTCCAGCAGATATAGGGCAAAAAAATTTGTCATCCTCTGAAACAGTGGATTGGGGCTCTCTCTAAACTTTTGAAACAACCTGGATAGGATAAACAACCCAGCTTATCCCTTCCTCTGCAGACTGATCACAGAATCACTGAATCACTAGGTTGGAAGAGACCTTTAAGGTCATCAAGTTCAACCAATGCCCCATGGTGTGTCACATCCTTTTTTTAAACACATCCAGGGACAGTGACTTCACCACCTCCCCAGGCAGACCATTCCAGCAGTTTATCATCTTTTCTGTAAAAAACATTTTCCTAATATCCAACCTAAATTTCCCTTGGTGCAGCTTCAGACTGTGGGACTGGAATTGGGATTCTTCTACCTGTTCCACCCTCCATGTACACTGGTCAAGTCACTGCTGCTTTTATTACAATTGGATGATTCAAATGTTGCTGATTCACTGCGTGCTGTGAGCATTCATGAGGAAATGTTTTGAAAATTCTTTGACATTCTGCAATTATCATGGCATGGTAGACACTTTAAATTTTAACCTTACCTATTTTAATAGTGTGTGTGTCATGGGGTCAATTCCTATGTCCAGAGAACCTGTATTTTGAATTATTGAGGGATTAAAGATCCAAACATTGCTACAAACTTTAATTCAGAATCATCTCTGTACCAAGAACTTTCCAAGCAGAAACAAAGCAATGAGTCAAAATGTTAGAAGACTTTGAAGGCATGGCAACATACAAGTCTTGTCTTCTTTTTCTGTTGCTGTAGTCTTTCCAGAAAAAAGAATAGAAGATAATTGAAGGAATAAAAATGCTGAGAGGTATTTCTCCATCCAACTGACTTCTCTCCAGGCATCACCAAAGTGAGATTGGCTCACCTAGAGTAAGGCACATAGTGCTTTTATTTCCATTAGCACCCTGAGAGCAAAAACTAGCCGTGGAAGCAGAAATTGACCTCTTCTTTAATCGGAGTGAAAGCATCAAAATGAAAGACACTGAGCTTCCCTGGCAGATTCTAACATATATTTCCACAGTTGATGTTCAAAGCAAATGTCTTTGTATATATGCCCACAATGAGGTTTGTTTGGATTTATTGCTAAGCTAAAGTGTTAGTTTTGGGAAAATGACATTACATACTCTGATTTACCCCAACTAGAATATGTTGGAGTTAAATGAGGCAAAGAAACAGGCCATTGTGACATGAATATAACAATTGTACCTGCAAAAAACAAATGAACTTTTAGTACTAAAGTGCGGCAAAAATAATTAAGGAGATGCTTTATGAAATGGTTGCAGACTATAAAAAAGAAAAAGGTTCAAAACTGTGAAGCCAGATCAAACTAGAAAATAACGGAAAAGCTTTCAGGTATTTTAAAATCTAAACATAAGGACATTTTATTATTACTGAAAAATATATTGGGGAGAAAACCCCCACTGATGGCAAAGAAATATCTTATCGGACATGTTCCTACACTGAGTATCTAGCAACTTTTTTTTTTTTTTTTGGATGATATTAAGAAAAATGATACTGTAAATTATGGACTTCTAAGCTGGTGGTCAGTTGGATGTAAGAAGGGTTGGGGAGGAGCAGTGTCTGAGGTGGGATGAAAGTTATGGTAGATATTTATTTGATCATGCTAACACTGCCTGTATAACTCAAGAGTCTAGTTATCAGGAGTGTGAGAACTTCTGGAGCTATTACCATATCCAAATTCAATTCCCAATCTAATGTTACCCAGGTCTGAAAGAATTTCTGCTGTCTGGACTTTCAGTTCAGTTCGTCTTAGAGGCGAAGCCAATCTCAAATAATAATTTCAAAAAGTTTTTTTTTGCTGTAGTGACTTCAGTCTGCCCTTGCAGGTGATAAATTGTTCTCATTGTCCTGGTAGTTATTCACTTTCTATTGCTGGAGAATCAGGCCTGTGGTATTGGTTCTGGCATAGCTCTAATAAGGATGCTGGCACTTTCTGCAAACCAATTATGGAGTTGATAGAAATGAATGCAAAGCTGTCCTCTAGCAAGAGCTGGAGATGGGGCATAGGGAGGATGGGAAAGTATTAAAAACAGTGTCTCATAAGCCCAAAGGCAAACAATATCAAGACAACTTAAAATACAAGGTAGATTAAAAAATCCATTTGGCTGAAGGGAGGGTGTGTAAAGGAATCGTATAGAAAATGAGCAAGCAAGGGAGATGGAATTTAACAGATAGCCAGAAGTGCACACCTCAAACCAGGGAGGGGAAGAAAGTGAAGCAAAATCAAATCACACCTGCTTAAGGCGGCAAAGGAACAAGAAAAGGCCTTATCAAAACATCCAGAGTGGGAGAGGCATCTGAGAGTTTCCAAATGAGAAAGTGAGGTGGTGGGGAAGACAGGAGAGTTGCAGAGATTTTCAAACACTTTTGCTCAATTTTCTTTGCATCAGATGACATAATTAATCCTCCTGCAGGGCTACTTTTCAATACCATTGACTGCTTAAGACATATGCACCTTCTCAACACTTTCTCTCCCTACCACCCATGCAGAGCATCTTGTGGATTAGCACCTCCTGAGAGGGCGCACCGTTTAAGCCATAGAGCATTTGCTGGGTTTTGGAAGCAGCAGCCACAATGAGAAATGCTAGAATGTTGGACCTGACATCTGCTGGTAGCCCTTGTGCCAGTCTTCTGTAGTTTATTCCATTCCTCTGGGATGGATGACATTAAAGGATAGACAGGATGTCTAGGCAGGTTCTTTATTTCTCCTGTAAGCTGAGGGGGGAAGAAAGTTGGTGATAGACACTCTATCTCTTGGTTAGGAATACAGAGGAAACTATTTGCAGCATTTTCCTATGAGCAAATCCTCAACATATATCAATATATAATATATAATACATATCAATATATATCCCCACAATGTGTATATTACTATTTTTCACGACAGCAATGGAGCTTTTACCTCCCACTGATGGAGAAGGGCCTTAAGACTATCCTTCTAACTTTCAGTGCCTGACAACTCAGGTGAGCCTGGTGGCCTTACCTTGCTGAATAAGAGCCTTAGATGATAAAAGTGAGTGCAGGAGATCTGTTATGCTTCAGTTTCAGTGAGGCAGCTGAGATAATGTTGCATAATAGAAAGAAATGAGATGAATTCCTAGCTGATAAAACATTCCATCTGAGGACTTGGCAGATGAGAAACAGAATGAAATCAATGGGCTAAAGTAGAATAAGAAAGGCTTTTGCAAACAGATCAGAGCAAAAAGTAACAGTAGGGAGAAAGTAGGTCTATTAGTAAATGAGGATGGAAAAGAAATTAATGAAGGCTTGAAAATGGCTGAGATTGTGAAGCTGATTCTCTTTCACCCCAAAGCATTATGAACAAGATTAAAAAATAAAAAGAACAGTTTGAAAATGTAAAGGACAAGCTGTAAAATAGCTGTTAAAGAGTAGGTACGCGAAGCTTGCAACAATATAATGTTGTAGGTCAGGTCTTCTGGCAAGATACTATACCAGGATGTTTTGGTTCTACAGGACCTATCCAGTCCCAGTCAGACCCAGCTGGGATCATTAGACAGTCTCCATAAAAGGCTCAGAACAGATGGCAGATGTCTCCAGGAGATAATCCATTTCTGGAGGAATCCTAACTCCTAAGAGATTTGAAAGGAACAGGCAGGGGCCATAGCAGAATGTTTCCAGCCAAAATGGGAAAAAGATGAGTGTGTGCTGTGACAGAGAGTGGAGTTATTGGCAGGTCCTCTCAAGACTGGAGGGACTGACCAGCTGCCTTACACACAGGCAAACAGCTGCAAAATATGAGTGCTGTGATATTTGAAGTTATTTACTTTGCTGCAATGCCGGCAATTTTTTCTGCAAAAGCAAACAGATTTGAGGAGATACTTAAAAGGCTTTCCTTTTAAGAAAAGTCAGTGACCTTCAGAAAATAAATGATCTTATAAGTAACTATTTTTTCAGTCTAATTTCTATTTACAGCAAAATAATGAATTATTTGGAAAACTACCATGAATTTCATAGACAATGAAACCATAAGCAATAGCAAGTGTACAGAGAAACTCCATGGGGAAACTAATGCAAGTGTGTTTTGTAATGAGCGTACACTTGGAAGACAAAGGACATCTATAATACACGTGGATTGTTGCAAAATATTGGATAGCTTTAAATTTTGTATTACCTTACAGGAATTCAGAGAGGAATATTGGAGAGTGAAGAGTGTCCTTGCAAACCTGAAAACTTGGTTTTATTAACTGACAGCTAATGCAGCTCCAAGGGAGGTATCTTTTTCCTGGCCTGACAATATCTTTGGGGAATTCACCTATGTCAGCTCAAAATACAATAAAAAAAATTGGGGCTTGACTCTGGAATTTCCCTAGTATCATCTGGCAACTTTCTCCCTCTGTTCCACTCCTGGAAGAGTAGCTCTGGGATATCACTGAAGAGGTCCTAAAATCCCTTGCTAAATCCCTAAATGCCCTTGCTGTGTTTCCCTAGGGCAGGCTTGTGTAACAAGCCCTATGCTCAGAAGGCTGCTCCCATATCAGGATTTTGAATGTGCATGGGAGGAGGCTTCAGAAAATGTTTTTACTTTCTCTTGTAATCTTGACCTGCAAGCAGCAGATGTTCCATGCAAAGCATGGTTGGTTGAGGCCACAATCCTGAGTTGGTTTGCAGATGATGCATCTGGCACTTGGATTGGGATGATAGCAACTATCGAACACAGTGAAATAGGAAGAGTTATTTCCTTTTTTCCTGCCTGGACAGGAATGTTTTTCAGCTGAACTTGTCTTTATAAATAATGCACTATTACACACAACTTCTATCAGTCATTTTAATTTGTTTCCTTTCGCTCTCCTCCCCTCATACATGTTCCTCTCCCTGTGGACTTTTCTGTTCACTTTCTCTCTTTCCCCTCCAGAGCCTTCTGTGTAAAATTGAAAAGGAGGAAAAAAGCTTCAGCTGAAAACTATTTGTTCATCTCCAAGCTATGTGCCTGCTGTCCAAATATATTGCTATTTTATCCTGAAGGGAAGAATAAATCTTTGTGGGGAAAGCCCAAAACTTTTGGAGTTGAGCAAAGCCCTAAGTTCCCTTTCACAAATATGGAGTTTGATAAAAGCCCTGCCACCTGGGGAAATCTCTCAAAGGCCCAGGCTCACATCACACCCTGATGTTCAAATGCAAGAGACTGTGAAGGAAAGGCTTGCTGAGATATGTTCTTCTTGCTCAAGGCTCAAGCTACAACAAAAAAAAAGTACAGAAGGGGTTTGTCATTCTCTCAAATTCTTGTGCATAGAGTAGTTTCTGATTTTCTCTTTGGCTCACTGGATATAAAACAAAAGGGCAGATAGCTTTTTAATGAATAAACCTCATTAGTAACATTTCTGGAGCTTCCCAGAAACTCAGTTTAGGAAGAATAATATAACCTGCATGGGGAAAAAATGCTTCTCTGCCATTCAGACAGTGTGGGGAATATGTCCAGCTCTTCCACAAGCATCCCAAAAGGACATAAACATTTGATTAAGGATCCCAGAACCTCAGCTGCTCATCTGTAAAATTAAGTTAATAACACCAAGTACATGTATCTCTGTTTTTGAGGCTGCAGGGATGTCTCTCAGTGTGCTCTTGTCCCATGTCTGGCACACTGAACCTATTAGTACAGGTGTGTAATTACAGAGAAACATTCCAGTAAAAGTAGGTTAGGGTGGAGTGGAAGAATTTATGATGGCTACCAAGCACTATACAAACTTGCTCTATACAAGTATAAATACCTTTCAGACAAGACATGTCAGTTCTGCCAGGATGGGGGGGATGAATGTTGATATTTGCAGCTTGCATATAAATTTCTTTGCCTTATCCCTGAAAGAGCCAAGTTGCTCTCAGTGCTGTCAGAAATCTGGTCACTTGTGTCTTAGTTACTCTCCAAAGTGAGAAGGCATTTTTAAGCACCTCGTGATGTATTTGTTTAGCCCAAAGCTGTGGTAGCCATGGGAAACCCTCCCTGAATTATGCTGGGGCAGCGCTAAAAATGTACACCTATGGCAGGAAGTGTTTTGCAAATTTTCTTAAAGAAATTCTCATCTATTCCGGCAACATTATATTACCAGAACAGAAATGTTCTGCAGTGGGGCATGAGATTTGCTGAAGCTAGCATCAGAAATGAGCACAGATCGGCTGCCTGGTCAGTATGGCTCAAGCCATGATCTGCTTTCAGTGACCCTAACCACTTCTCCTTTTTCTTTTCCACTCAAGTTCTTCTGCTGAGCTAGGTGGTTCTGGCTTTCCAGGCTCAGTTGAACTGAGACTCTCAGGTTTTTTGTAGGTAGATTTTTCTTTCAGATTTCTGTTTTGTGAGGTCACCTGCCCTTCAATGTTTTCAGCTCTTCAAGAACTATTCTCTTTAAGATACCCATCTACCCTTATATTCCTGGGCAGATGTTTATCCCCCCAAGATCCAAATACTTGAGAGAGAGGGTGGAATGTCCTAAAATATTTCTGTTTTTTTCAAAATAGTGATCCTTTGATGGTTTTACTTTTTCATCGTAAGAAAGATTTCTTACAAAAAGAGAAAAAAATATAGCCTACGGTTTCTTGTGGCAGTGAGTAGGGAGGATAAATGCTTTTCTGGCTTTCTTTAAAAATACTCTCTATTATTTGCCTATCTATTTATATCTGAACCTATTCCTGTTGGGCAGACATGTCAAACACTAACAGGCCATAACATCTAATTGTCTGCACCAGTGTCTGTGTTGCACGTTTCACCCTGATGTCTGTATTTATGCCATGAGCAACTAACTGGTCCAGTCAAATATCACTTCCAACTACAGAAAGCCAGGATGTGTTTGAAAGGGAACTGTGGGTTAGAATCACAGAATCAAGGTACATGGCGTTGCTTGAGGAGAGCATTGGAAAACAACCCACTTATTCTCTGCCTTCTTATTGAAACTCCAGTGCAAAATATCTCTTATATGCCCAGTGTGGTTGGGGCTGGTACTGTGTGTGACATCCAACCTAGGGAAGGGTTGCTTAGCAACTGTGTCCTGCCCTCAGGCTGCCTGCAGCTGCCTGTGATGTTCTGCTTTGATGATGGAAATTCTTCCATCTTGTGTTCTCAGGGCTCTCTGTGTGTATCCCGCTAGGTGTATGTTGTGTGCATAGATTTTTCTATTGAGCTTGTCTGATCTTACCAGCTTAGGTGCCAAACTCACCTGCTCCTGCAGTCTAAATTCATCTTTGTTAATTAAGGGCAAGGGTTGTTTTTCTAACACCTGGTTTACACAAGAAACTTGTACCAGTTGAGTACAAGTGATTTACAGGCTGGTTGTAAAAACTGCTTCTTTTCCCTCTCTTATGGAAACTGCTTTTCATGTGCTCCTAGGGTGACGTTGTCATTAGAGGGGCCGAAGGAGATAGTCAACACAAGACAAGGAGAGGCTTGCCCTGAGTCAGCTTAGAAGTAGCTAAAGCAATTTTAAAATCTATTTTTAACGAGTCCCACTCACAGGTTCTCTGTGTGAAGTGATCAAGTTATTGCTGTGACACTTGATTCAGGAAATACATTTTACTTCGTGGCCAAGCCAAGAGCACAGAGCAATGGATGGTCCTGCAAACAGTTGAGTCAGTGGAACATACTGCAGCTGCTGACAGCTGACCCCATGGTGCTGGTGATGCCTTCCCTCAAAGAATTGCCATCTGAGCTGCTTCCTTCGTTACTCTGTTTCAGTTTAAATAGGCAAATTTGTCTTAAAGACTAAAAGTAGCGAGTCTCAAAGTTGAGACAAGGCAATAACCTCTGGTGGAGGACAGTTCACAGCAGACTTCTTTTTCCTTAATTTGCTTGGTACAGTAGAAGGTCCTGCCTGCAGTCTTAATCTTAATCTGGCAAGATGTTTGGCTACTCCTTGAGCTCCAGTAACTGAAATGCTTTGGAGCATGGTACTGTATTCCTCTGGCATAAACAACCTATGAGTTATTCAGAATGAAATGACTCTGTAAAAGTGCTGACTCTGTGAGCAGGCTCAGTCAAAAAAGCTACCTCTGCTGACAGCTCTTTTGAAGGGTAGGAAGCAAAGGTGTTGAATATCAGAGCAGGAAAAGGAAATGGACAACTCTAGCTGTGTTTTGGTGAGGGCTTGCTTGCTTCCCGTGGTGCTTTCCCAAGATTGCTGTCAGAGTCTCCACAGGAAAATTTTTTCTCCTATTTCTGCTGTCTTTGGGGACTGTTTGATAGGCACCATGGATTTGCTTGCAAGCACTTTAAATAATTTCCAGTGCTTTAAGTCCCAGAAAGGGGTCTAATTCCCAGCTGAAGCCGCCCAGTGATTCAGGTCAGACCCCTGAGAGACAGCCTATCTGATGAACAGGTGCACCCTACAGAGCAGGGAATGTCTCAAGTGCCTTAAAGGAGAGTGTTGTTATTTGTAAACACATGTTAAGATATTTTCCCTGCATTATGTTATTACTGTAATAATTACATTTAGGACCACTCTGGGAATTTTGCCTAACAGTTGCATTTATATATATTGAGGCCACTTCTGCTTCAAGAAACCATAAGACTAAAACAGAGAGCAGAGAATGCATCCAGCAGGCTTGTGGTGGTACTCACACCTGCTCTCATTCAGGATCATCAGACCCACTTCTTGGCTCTGTGCCCTTCTCAGGGCAAACTCTTCTGGTACCAACAAAACCTAAGTTCTCTTCAAAGTTTTAATTGGAAAATATTACTAATTCTAGGCCACAGAAATAGACAGTGGTCTTCAGTCCTGGCAAGTCAAATTAGTGAAAGGAGGAAACAGATTGGGTGAAACATGAAAGATGCAGAAAAAGAATGGCAGAAAGTGACTGGAACTGTAAGACAAGAAAGGGTGCTATGTAAAGCATGCAAGGTAGTATATAGGGAGATGCAAATTCTTTTGTTAGACCTAATGATACAGATGGGAAAAAAATAGTGTGGATTTTTTTGATGCAACAGCAGAATACCTGATGTAGTCCCTGTTGGAGACCATAAAAGGTGGCTCTGTTGACATACTGACCAGCTCTCTTCTGTCACCTTGCCTCTATGAATTTTGGGCTCTTTTCAGTCTTTTCAGGCTTCTGTAACAGTGACTATTTTTAACTATTAAGGGTTTAGAACAGGACATAGTTCCATTTGCCATGTTATGCATAGGGAATGTCTAGTTGATGCTTTTGAGAATCCCTCGCTGTCAGCAACTGCTTTGTGCAGATCCAGGGTGGTGAAAAAGATGGAGTATAGCCAGATGTAGGGTAAGAACAGAGGTAGGTAATTTTCTGGAAAGACTTAAGCCATTCCAATTCATTAGTTTGTTGATACGGAAATCTCTTATGGGATAGGATTGTAAAACACCAGCAAACCTACTCCTTATCCATCCCCTTTTCCTCAGCTTTAAATACTTCCAGGTGCTTGGACAATGATACAGATTAACCTATTAATCACACTGGAAACTGGGAAGCAAAGGGACTTGAAAGCTATGCAGCAGAGGTGAAAAAAGTCTGGCATGAGCATGAATAAGTATCTCAAGCAGGGAGCTTGTTTTTATTCTTTGCAGCAGGCTCCGTGCTCACCACAGCTACTCAGCTGTCTGAATGTGTATGTAAAGCAGTATTATAAATCTGTGGTGCTATATGTGTGTTTTTATTCCTATTACACTGTATACATATTTTATTATGTTTATCATTAATATTCAGCATGGTGTATTAGCAGAAGTCAGAAGCAGTCAGTTCTGCTATGGTTCCTCCAATGAGCTTTCAAAAGGGCTTTCCAAAAAGCTGAGACCTCTTAATTTCTGCCTTGCCTCATATGAGGTCCTTCCAAAGCTCATAAGAATCCGCTGGATTTCCTCACCCCTCCCCATCATTAGCTTCAGACACAGTGAGGAACAGAGACACAGCCTTCTGCCATAAACCCAGATTTTGCCTAGCTGGATGAAAAGTGATGAGGATTATAATTAGTGTCAGTTTGAGTCTTTTGGTTTCAAAATTGGAAGCGGGTTCCCTCAGATTTTTCTTTTAATAATAGTTAATTATTAATCACCTCAACAGAAGAGGGAGGAAAGGAAAATTACTGGTGCTATGTGGAATAGACATGATGGGAAGTTGAGACTCTGGAGTCTGATTTGAGGAAATATTTGACTCATTAATTATTGCATTTTAAATAGGCTCTGCAACCCACTGGAGAACATACTTCTTTCCTTCCTTTTCCTGCCATGTGCAACCACATGCTGGAAATCTCTGCACCCCTTTCTGACCTCAGCACTGCTATGAAGCAGCTGGAAGCTACAAAGGCATTCTGGTTAATGAGACGGGGAAAGTCCTGGACTGTGTGTCCCTCAGTGCTTCAGAGAAGCCTGCATCATCCCACAGGTCACCATAGCGAAATTCTTCTGTGGATGAGAATGGCAGGGGTCCCAGGGCCTTTGACTGTGCCTTGCTGACAGCAGAGTCTAGGAAGAGACATTCTAAAGGGAGCCATTTGAAGAAAAGAGCTAAACAAAACAAACAAAAACCAACAAAAAAAACCAAAACAAAACAAACCTAGAAACAAACACACACACACAATGACCCAAATCAACAGACCTCAACAAAGAACACAAGTGAATTTAAGGGGCCCACAAGTTAGAAGAAGTGCCAATGTCTTTCTTGAAGTTCATACTTGGCTGAGTTAGTTGTGCTTGTTGTTGATACAGGACAGTCTTGCTCAGGGGAAGTCAGTCTTTCTCTTATAATGATCATATTGGTTCTTCAGTAGCAAGCTGTCCATTTCCTTTTTTTTCCCTTTCTTCCTTGTAAGAGGAAACCCTTCTTTTCCCCCCTTATTTTCTGTGCCCTCCCCATGGTTCTCAGCACTACTGATCAAGGAAGTTTTCTTTGGGTGTTCTCTCTCTCTTTCACCTCCTGATGTGAATTGTGCCTCATCAACTGCTGCTCTTTCACTGCTTTCACTGCTGTTCGACCCCTTTTTCCTCTTCTCTCTGCCTTTCAAAGAAGTTCTGTCATTATCACTGCTCCCTTTTCTGCTGCCATTGCTCATTTTAAGGCTGGTGGTGTCCCTCCTGTGTGGACCACACTCAACTCTCCTATCTCCTTCAGCCCACACTTCCATCTCTTGTTTGTCTGCCTGGACTCTACCCCATCTCTCCTTCACTCTCCATCCTGTTGTGGTCAGGGTTCTTGTTGAGGTGAAGCAGGTGGAGAAGCAGGAAGGGCCTTTGCGAGGGTTTCACAGAGATGTTTATTTCAGCCACGCGTGAGCACAGTCCAGTGTTCAGAAGCAAAGACAAAGGCAATGGTCTGGGTCTTTGGGTTAGGTGCATGGGATGAGCAGGGCGGGGAGAGAAGTATCAGAAATCAATTATCAGGGGACATGGGGGTATTACAAGAGTGGGATTGGGGCATGGAGGCCAACAAGGAAACAGGGTGGGAGTGACCGAAAGGCTGACAGACAGGGAGAGGGCATGGGTCTGACCTAAGGGACAGAACATGATGGTGCCTTTCAAGGTCTCCACACCATGCTACTTTTGAAACTTTCCTGAAGGGAAGTGTGTGTGCCTGGGTGAAATTCTTTCTCCTTGAGTAGAGGCAGCATGGACTGTTTTGCAGGATACTCATCACAGAACCCAAAGCATTGAAAGTTTGCTCTTGTTTATGCTTTCTGGCCAAATGACTTGTTTCTCCATGTCTCTGTTTTTCAAGGTGTACAATAAAGATGAAGACACTGATGTCCCCTTTTAAAAAAAAATATTAGTATTTTGAGATCTGTGAGTGAAAACTGGCAAATGAGTAGCACTGGTCAATATACTTCTTCGAGCACCAGCTTCTACTGAGTTCTCACATTTATATTAATCACAATTTCCTTATCAATATCTGTGCCAGGTCCTTGCTCCAGCATCCCAGACACACACACAGAAGCTGTCTTTGCCACATCCACTCCTTTGTTAAAATCCATCAACATTGACTTGTTACACTCTGACCTATTCACAATCATCCCTTATGTGATTCTTCCCAAAGCCATACTGGGCACAGCACCAGCAGCCATGAATACTGCAATTTTAGGGAAGGCTAATTATTACTGTGGAGAGGTAATTCCCCAGTAAGGTGCCCAGATCTGAGCTGCTTTTCTGATTCTCCTGAGCCCTCTGCAAATACCTGTGATGTGTGTGATCACATTGGTTTAAGTCAGTGATCCCCAGAACTGAAGATTTTTTCCACCCTTCCTCCTTGCTGTCACATTTGATCCCAGGCACCTTCTACAGGTTGTTCATTCCCCTCCATTCTGTAGTGCCACTGCTTCCGTGCTCTGTCACTGATCCGTTTCCTCTCTGGGCCATTCTCACCTTGTTTCCCCCACCTCCCCACCTGCAATCAGAAGAACCTTGAATGTGTTGTATGTGCAACAGCTGCCTGTGTAGAGCTTTCTCTCTTCCTTTAATCTTCTACGTGGTGAGATGCTGGGCTCTCTGTGCCAGGGATACCGTTCAGAAACAGATTGCTCCGGGCCGTTCTCCGTTATGTGCCAAAAAAGCGCCTTTTGGCTGCCTTCCGTATGGCTTTCCCTTCACCGCTTGATGGTGCTCTTGGACACAGCAATTCTTCACTGTGCTGCAAGAAGGGCCAGTGCAGCCAGCGTCTTCAAAATCGGCCACTAGCTCAAAGGAGCGTGATTATTACAGAGCTCAATTCTAATCCGCAGCGATGTTCCCATCTCTAAACAAGGTGCTTTTTTTTTTTTACCTTTTAATATAGGAAGCAGCATCCTAAATTTTTACCTGTTTGAGTAAAAGCCTGCTCGTTTCTTTTCCTGTTCTCTATTCCCTGTTCTTTTGAATGTCAGATTTTGTGCCTATTTGGTCAAACTGTTTTCTTCCATTTCCTAAATTATTTTTTCTTTTTTCCCTTTCATTTCTCCTCTCAGGTTCTGTTTCCTTTATGTTGCTTTCACCTATCCTTTTCCCCCAGTGCCCTTCCCAGATATCCCAAATATATTTCCCTGCTTCTATTAGCTTTTATCTGCTTTTCCTTCCTCCCTTTTCTCCTGTGGTGCTCTCCCTGGGGTTCACAGTCTTAGCTGTAAGTCCCAGTAAGTCATAAGACACCCTCAATATAATTTTCTTCATCTAGCCTCTGAAATGCCTAGATCTTGCCTCTCTCTGCTTCTGCTGCACTCTGTCACCTTGCATTAAAGAAACCAAAACAACTCCAAACACCTCCTCTTTTCTGTATCCTTCATTCTCCCATGGCTGAATTACTAGTGGTGCTGTTGGGAGCAAAAGCATGCAGGAAAATTCCCTATGTATCTGCCAGAGCCACAGAGAGAAAGATTTGAACTGCTGTGTAAAAATTCTCCCGAGAAGGCTTGCAGCAATTCAAGTGTGAAATTTATGTTATTGGGTATATGCTCTCAGAAGCAGAGTACTGGGCAGCTTTGGCCACTGCTTTAGGGCTTGAGAATCACCAGTGCCATTGTAGCCTGGGCTAAGTTTCATTTTTCACTCTAGAGTAATGATTAAAGTCTCTTATGAAATGATAGCAAGTTTCTATCCAAGCCAGAGGTCATACAAGTACACTTTAGCCACTCAGGAAAGACAACTTCAATGGGCTCTGAAAAAATTGGGATAGTGTGTATGCATGTGTGAGAGAGAAAATAACATCAACACAAGTATGGAAAAAGAAGGGAGCTGAAGCACAGCCTGTTCAAGCAACTGATAACCTGATCTTAAGGGAAATTCTGGAGTGTGATGCTGTAAGCAAAGAAACTTTCTGGTTTGTTTGATTTCTCCTGCATGGGAGAAAATTTTAGTCCAAGCATTCTTTGTAAATAAATAAGATATAAAAAGACTACTTTCCTATTCCTGATTCCCCTGCAACAATTCACAACCTCCTGAATTTTGGTTAGTGGTATGGAGCGCAGAAGGGAAAAAGACGCTATGAATTTTTAAACAAAGCATCAGAGCTCTAGAAACTGTGTTTTATCTCAAAGTAATCTATAAAGCAAGATTGCTTCCTTCTCCCCATTTTATGGAGGTGAGTGCTGAGGTCATCCACTGAGGTGAAAGTTTTGACAAGCCCACATTTGAAAAAACCCTAGGATTACACCTAGAATTGCCTGAGTTCTAGTGTGGGACAGGACCTCTGCTGTAAAGTATCATGAATGCAATGGAGCTGATGGGCCAGCCTTGCCATCTATGTGAGGCAAGGCTGCCTCATTAGAGTTCTCTAATGTGGTCCTTTCTGGTCAAAGCTCTTTTATTTTCTGCCAGAGATGTTTCTAACCCACAATGCTCCCATAGTCCTGACATTCAAGAGACAGCTCCCTGGCTGGGATAGGATGTCATGATTGGATCCATGCAAGTGAGATCAAAATCAGTCTCTCTGCACTTATGAAACTATTATAATAATATTTACTTAGTGGGGCATTGTGACTATTACTGAAGGACTGTAATATATTTTGAAACCTGCAGATGACAGTGGGAAAACATAATGATAATTTTCCTCCTTCAGTTCTTCTGTGTATGGATCTCAAAGTACCCCATTAGCATTATTAAACTCCAGAGTTCCATGTGAAGATGTTAAGTAATTCAATGAATCCATGATCATAGGAATAATTTTTGATGGTCTTTACACTGTATATCATGTTGACTTCCCTCTTCATTGCAGCACCAGTGATAAATCTCAGCTCCTCTGGTTCCAAAAGAACAGGCACTTGCCTCTTAAAAATCCTGGAGCATCTCCATTAATTATGATCAGCATGGGAACTGTGCATTCCATTTAGCCAACTCTGAGCACAACCACCAGGCAGGAAGAGACAGTTTCCAGTTGAAGCCAGAGTGTCTTAGCAGCCTCCAGAGTCCACTGGCATCATCTCCAGTTCAGGTCTGTGAGGGAACTCGACTTGCATAACCTTTGAGGCAGCACTATGTGAGAGAGAGGAGAGACTTCTTGTTCCCTGGAATAGGGTCAAGGCCTCATTAAGTTTGGCTACTCTTAAAGAAGAAAAGCAGAGATACCTCTGTGTCTTTAAAATGTGAATGCTCAGGCTGTGGCTGTTATTACAAAACATTTAGGCAGTTATCTCTGGAATCCTGAACTCCTTTTTGTGGACACCTTCTTTTCCCCTATAACAAAACTGAGCAAGTAGACTCCTGGTTTTGGTGCTCTGAATCACATCTATGTTGGAAAATCTATTAAGACTGTGTGACTATCTCCCTGATGTTCTTGACAACACGTATTTCAGTCATAGATTCCCCCTACCCCAACCTCCTGCTTCCCCTCAGCTTAGATCCACTATCCCCAGAACTCTTCTGTAAGAGCTGTCAGGCCCCTACAGTGGGATTGTCTTCAAAAGGACACCATCAAATTGTATCAACCCACTAATCATGAGCAGAGCGTAGGCTCCCCTGTCTTTGACAGCATAAATATAGTTAAAACCCTTGAAAGTTATGAGGAGAGCAATGGAATAAAAGTAAATTGAGGGGATGTTCCTTCCACTCCTTTTTTCCCATGAACACAAATGTCTGTGCTCAAGTGCAATCACAGAACTGCTTGGATCTGAGCTAGCAAGCTAGCAACCATCACTTCTGTACAAGTGGGGCAAGAAGCATAAGGTAATATGTTTTAACATGCCTGGAGTACTGCTAGCTCCTGCCTGTGCTGCCTCAGAAGGCAGGGGGAATATGTGGGCTTCAATATTGCTGATCTCACTACAGTTTACAATGCTGATATTTAAATAACCATGAAAGGGAGTTAAGCGGAAGACCTTCCTAGGGTGACAGTAGTAATTCTCTCTTCTCAGGGCTTCTCCTTACTGTTTTCTGGGGAGTCACATAAACATTCATTTAGGCATCTTTATACATGTCTATGTGTGTATGTGGAAAAAAAGCACATACAGATTAAAAAGACAGGTGTGACTCTGGGATGAGAAAGATGCTCTGTACAGGTGCACAGTGAATGCCAAGAGCTTCCAGTACAGCTACAGTTTCCAGTCTGGGACTCAAATTCTTTTCTTGATTTGAGAGAAATTCATATCCTTCTCTAGCATGACTACTGCACTGTGCAATGTTAGATTAATAGGGAGGAAGGAGGATATTTTTCTCTCAGTTTTGCTCGATACCTTTGCAAATTATGACTAGTAGCCTAGGAATAGGGCTGTTGGAGCTATGAGGTCTTGTCTGGGCCACTGAGATTTCTCTTTACATGCTCAGAACTGCTGTGAATGAATAGGCAGGGTTGCTGCTTGTTTTGCTGTGATCACTGCGTGGCTCAGCACATCCGTCACATCCCCTAGGGCTCCTGACAACTCAGGGCTAGGGGGACTGCAGCTGAAGAGGCAATCAGGAGAAGAGAAGATTAAAATAAGTGGGACACCTAAACCATCAAGAGAGCTTGTATCTAATCCCAGCTCTTCACTTTCCTCCACCAGTGTGCTGTGCAGGCCCAAGCAAATAACTTCCTTTTGCTATGCCTCAGTTTCCCTGTTAATTAAATGAAGATAATGATATATCTCTCTCAGGAGAAATGTGGTGACAGACCAGTCAGTATCTTTAAAGTGCAGTCAGATCCACAGATAAAAGGTGCTGTGGAAGAGCATTGTTAAAAGTCCACAGTGACACCCCCCAAAACCTCCTGAACTGAGCCCTCTTGTCAGCCTGGATATTTTCACTGTACCTTTGAAGATAAAACTCTGCTGCTTACACTACTTTGCTTCAATTCAGTAGGTTTTAAGAGGCCACGGGGGACCTGTTAGAGTTAAAATGGATTGAAATTGTCTTTGAGCCTCTAGAATAATGAGTATTTCCTTTTCTTTACATTTTTTGGATCCAGATGAGATGCTGTTCAGTTGCTATCATTCTGCCAATGTATGCCTTTACATTGAAACCTTCACTCCTAGGGTCAGGCATTTGCAAGCAGATGAGCATTTTTTTGGAAGTACATTAAGAAAAAGAAACTTAGGTAGGAAATTTTAATTACTTTTAAACTCTAAGTTACACCTTTTTCTCACCATTATATACCATTTTGATTCTGCATTACACAGATGCTGGCTATTTCTATTATTTGAATTAAGGTTATGATCTTCTTAGTATCTGCACACATTTCACAATTATTATTATTTTATATCTCATCAGTGCCAAAAGGAGAGGAGAGAACATTAAGATGCTCAAAAAAGGCCTGATTCCCAGGCCTGGCACGGACTTCCTGTGTGAACTTTGGCATCCTGCTATGCTGCCTGCCTGTCTGCTTCATTTTCTCATCTCTGAAATGACACTTCCCTGCTTTACATGGTCAGTGCATTCATTGGTGCAGGTTGGGTCTTACAAATATGATACAAAGGGAAAGGCTCTGATTCCTGCCCAGTTGTGACAGATACTGTACAGGCCTCCATGAGGCTGTGCCCCTGCCTTGCAGGGCTTGCAAATGAATGCAATGGTAACTTACCAAAGATTTGTGAAATGAGGAAAAGATGCCATTCCTTTGCATCACAGGAGGTGAGACTAAATTAAAACACAGAGAAGCATCATGAAAAAAAGGAGGATGAAGCCCTTTAAAAGGCTGCTTAGAGGTATGATGGGGCTTCTCTCTGCAGAACTTTAAGGGCAATTTCTATCTGAACTGCCTTGGTTGTAAGAGATTATGCTCCTGGAGGGGGGAGAGACTCAATATCATCTGAATGCCCTTCAGATTTTAAAAATTTCTGATTAATATTGGGGTTTCCTCTAGAAGTGAAGCTAAGAATTAATGGTATTTCAATCTCTCTTTTGATTTGTGGAATACTAAAATATTTTAGGGAGAGGTGTGAGATACTTTAGGAACCACGTGTTTGGCAGGCTTCTCTGCAGTATAAGTGAACCCTCAGAATAAAGGTGAACTTTGCTGGGCATTCAGAAATAGCCTGTGATCACTCCTCACTGTACTTAACCTAAGCTTACCCTACTTTGAGCAACTTATTGGACCAAATGACCCGTGATGGTCTTGTCCATCCCAAATTATCCTATGAGCCTTTGATTCCCTTTGCTGCTGGGAAATCTGAGGGATGATGCAGATTCAGCTGTACCCCTTATATTTTATACAGAGAACCAAACCACGGAGGGTATATCTGCACTACAAAAATCATAGAAAAGTTGACTAGAAGGGCTCTCTGGAGATCACATAATCCGGCTTCTCTGGAACCATCACCAACATGAGATCAGATCGGACACAGTTTTGTTGAGTTGAGTCTTAAAAGTGTTCAGGAAGAGAGATCCCACTATCTGATGCACTCTGCAACTTGGTAGCTGAAATAAAGCTTGCCAAAAGTCACTAGGTATACTCTCTTTTTGACATTTAATATGAACAAAGTTCACTACTGGGACCCTGAACTTAGTCAAAAGCCCTCCTTCTTGCAACTTCCCTGTGATTTCCCAGTTCAAATCTAAGATTAGCTTTGATAATCCATGCTGGTGATATCAACAAAAGTCAATTTAAGACAGACAGGCTCTTGCTCTCCCTGGACTTAGGAAAGCCTGGTTGAAATGACAAAAAACCATGTGCTGCAGTCTTTTGCGATGATCTTGATTTTTTCATACATGTTTCAATGTCCACTTTCCTTATGAGCAAGCTGGTGTTTGTTGCCTCTGGAAAATGCAGCCACTGGTATTTTCTGCCAGCCAAGTCTTCCCACTGCAGTTTCATGAAACATGCCCTCATTGGCAGCAGGTTACAGGCTTCCAGCTGTGAGCCAAGGGCTTGTGGCAGATGGGTCTGAATGCAAAGTTTGGTTTTGGATTCAGTTCTGGAACTGAACAGTTTGAGAAGGAGTCAAACATAGGGCTTTTTAATTGGATCTTTCTCTTCTGCTACACTTGCAACTGAAGTTCGGCTAATTCAGAGCTGAGATCCCTGTTGGCCAGATCTCTGGCTGAAATTTTGCAGGAAGTGACACAAATCTGAGGAAGAATAATTTCCAAACCAAATCAAAGTTGTATGTAACTGAGTAGTTGCAAGGAGAAGCTACGGAGAGGCTAAAGGAGACTCAGTTCAAGCATACATGAACAGGTGAAATAATAAGCTTCCCTTCCTCATGTTGATAACTTGAGTCAATGCCTAAACTTATGAGTGATTGAGAAATCTCACTGTATTGAAAGCTCAAGACTTTTGTATGCATCTTTACACTGTGAAATATGCTACCGTTTGTTCAGCTCCTCTCCAGTCTTTCCAGTGTCTAAGCACGTATGCCTTTCCCTCTTGTGCTCCTTCCCACCCCTTTTTGCAAGGCACGGGAGAAAACAACATAGGCAAATTTTGCAAAAGCTATTTTAAGTCAGTAATTTGCTAAGTGCTCAGAACTTGTCACTTTTTTTTTTCTATGTTAAGTAATTTATAAATAAAAATAAATTCATACTCACTCTAATATTTGCTTGTTCTTGAGTTCTATTGGTGAGATGTGTGAAAATTGCCTGATGGTTGTGATCACTTGCAAAAGCAAGGGAGTTATTATGGATGGTATTATAGAACAGAAGGATAATTTGATCTAAAAATTTGATCTAAAGCTCTTGTGCAGGGACATATTTCTCTGGAAGTGGAGTTTATAAAGCAAAAGAGAAAAAAATAGCATGGATGTGAGCTTTGGAATAGCAATTATTCTCTCATAATACAGGAACACAGTGTGCTTGGCTCAGGAGAGGCATGAAATACAGGAGAAAGAAGTGGCTGTAAGGAGGAGTCTTTTATGCATCTTAGCAGGGTTATTCAAGAAGGTTATTCAGAATGTGTTGGGAAGACACAAACTCCAGAGCCCAGTGGGGCAAAACGGACGTGAAAGGAAGGATACACAGCATTGTGTGGGAGGAAGGTGTGTTGATCCTTTAATCAGGAACATGAAGGAGATCTAGGATGCATCAGATCTGCTTGAGGTCTCTGCCCCGTCCACGACAGAGATCAGATGGGGCAAGAAGTTCCCAGGTATGTCAGGCAAGGGCCAGTGCAACCCTCAGGGCTTCCTGAAAGTGTTTAAGACAAAAGCAAAAGAGCACAATTTTCTAGCTTTGGTCTTCCAAACATTTGTCTGGGATGCAGAAGATGTCAGTTGATATCCCTTTCATTTAGGGTCACCATTATCCTCTTGAGATTTACCGAGGATTGGTGAAGGCTCATGTTTTTCCCCCACACATTGACTTCACTTCTCTCTCTTTTCTGTGTGTAACCCCATAGTGACAGCAAGGATGGCCTGTGATCTCCATGAAAGCATCACCCACCATCTGCCCTTGTCTCACACTTAAAAATAGCCACCTTTTGGTAGGTTTTGTCCCATGGAAACAGATGTGTATGAGGCATTGCAAAGCGTATACTGTGAGTGATTTTTATTATAAACAAATGTGTACCACTCCCCTGCATGACCTCCAGCACTGAGGTCCCAGAGGGCAGCAGCTACCTTGATGCACGTCCATGTTTTAAACACGCAGAGAAGTGCCAGCTCCCCACAGGCACTCCCCAGGTTAATGGCAACATACAGCTCTGCTTGCAGCTAACAAGATTTATACACAGGCTAATGACTGCATGTTTTCACTTTAATCAATGCACAAATCGCCCTTTTATTATTATGGTTGGGTTTTTTAACTCAAATTTAATTTATAATTTAATTATGCTCCAGATTGTTGATATAATCCACATCTCTAATTTCATGTTCGCTTTGTGCTTCACCCTAACCTTTCAGTGAGGGGCCCAAGGAGTGCAATGAGCTAGTCAGTGCACAGGGCTGGAATCAACTCTTGATCAGAGCACAAAGAAACTCATTTGGTGGCCCCAGGCTGATCTGCTTCTGGAGCCCTGTCATTTCCACAGGCTCATTTCTCCATGCCCTGCACTTGAAATCACATGCCAGGAAGGGAGAAGATCATAGAATCATTTAAGTTGGAAAAGACTTTTAGGATCATGAGCTTTCAAGAAACCAATTTGGTAGATGAACATGTTAACCATCTTCTTCCTCCTGCCCTTATTTTGTTCCCCTCATTAAATGTCACCACTTTGTAAGCTGAGCTTTGGCAGGAGATTTTGTGAGCTCTCCTGACCCTATTCAGTACAAAAGAAATTAGCTAAACTTAAATTACTTTTTAGCATAGAGGACAATAGTGCAGAAATGAGTGGACTCAAATGACTTAACCATGCTCTGAGGTTCAGATTGCTCAGAAGCCTGCTGGTGTATACCATGAAGTCCACAGAAGTTGAACTTTGGTTGTAACTAACATGATGTCCAAGACAGTGCTCCTTTTCACACACATACGGGCAGTGATATTTCTGAATAAGCCATTTTTGTCAAGGCACCTTAGTGTTAGCCGTAAGTAGCTAAAATGTTGAAACACCATTTTTATATAAGGCACTGAGTGGTACTTGAACATCACCTTGGTGAAAATGTGTTAAGTAATGAGACTTAGAGGGTATTTTTTACTAGTGAAGCCATTCCTGAGCCCAGCTTTCAATGTGGCAGTGATGTGGCTTCTTAGCAAGAAAGTCAGAGCTGGTGTGGGGAGCCCTGGGCTGGGAGAGCAGGGGGCTACAGGACAGGGCCATTGGCAGGGCTGGTTTTGGGCAAACCAGGTCTTGGGTAATGAAATATGGATGACTTGAAGGTTCAACTTACCCAAATGGCAGGCCTTACTTGTCTTGAACCATATGTAAATTTTACTTGTATGTTGTCAAGAACATGAGTGCCATTCTTGGGAGGGTCCCAGATTTCCTACTGTACTTGGACCCATCCTTTCTCATTAGTGGGTACAACAGGCAGTGGCTCCCTGGCAGAGCTGAGGTGGGCACATAAATTACTGTTGTGTATACTTTGATATAATTGTCTAGCACACTGCAGTAAGAAAAACAGCTGAGGAGCATTTATAGCATATTTCTGTTCTTTAGGTAAAACTAGGAAATGTGAATACTGTTTAACTCAGCCTGTAAATTCACACAAAGAAAAATATAAAGCAGAATCAAAGAGAATGACAGATTCCCTGGGAAGTCTCCTAGCCAGGAGATCACTTCCCTTGCTCCCTGCAAACTACTGCTTTATGGGGTGTATTGAAGGCTGATCAAGAGCTCTTGACTGATACAAACTGATGTTGGGTACAAATGCTGTATTAATGTGTGACAAGAGAAGTGAACAGAAAGTGCCCTAAGTATAGCCCCTGGCTGTATATGTGTGATGTTGGCTGCTCGATCCTTTGGGGTACCGGCACAGGTACAAAGCCCTACCTTCATTGAGTTGGCTGGTCAGCTGCTCAGAGGGATCTGGGATATGTTCTCATGCAAGATTAGAAGGGATAGTTTCAACAGTGTACATTTCCAGGTGGCATATCCCCATTCCCAAAACAGTACAGCTCCCTCTTTCATCAAAGTTGCACAACTAGTTTCAAGATCCACACCATGAGGACCAGTGGGCATGGAAAATCTTCCTACCACAGGAAAATGTGAAAGATTCTTCCCCTAGAATTGTCCTAGCCTGGACTGGCCTGAACCTCCCTTGGAGTGCCACTGTGGGAGTAGTTAGTGGTGGATTTTCGCCTCTCTACTTACTTCCCTACACTCCTTTATGAATGCTCCTAGTGCACATTAATGCACAATAGTTTATTCTGCTTTCAAACCTGCCTCACCTAAAGGCACTTGTGTTTTCTGGCAGGGTATCCATTAGGGAATGAATGAAGGGTAGTTAGTATGCTATAAAAAATCACACCCTTGCTTATTACACACTAACTTCATTTTATACATGGAATATTCTAGAATGAAGAGTGTTTTCACTTTAATCAATGCACAAACTGCCATTTTATTATTATGGTTTATTTTTTTCTGATGTAATTTATGATTGAATTATGCTCCAGACTGGAGCATAAAAAATACTTTTATTCCAGTATAACTACTCCCCTTTGGAAGCAGAGTCATTATATTGGAATAAAGTCCATTTTATTCCAGAACAATGTAGTGCTCTCTACTGCCAGCAAAGGCCTGAATGTTGTAATTTATAAAGAGGGAAAAGTAAGGGTAAGAACAGGGGGAAAATTAAAGCAAGGATAGTTAACTGATAAAGGTCTTGAGAATATCATACACATGAGGACTGAATATAGCCCATAGTGAGGAACAATAAACATCCACAAACTAAATAAAAATAATAAAAATGCCTCCTGCCTTCCCCTCATACATCTTATGAGGTGGTAGAAGAGGTTGTGGAGAAAGGATTGATGTCTCTTGCTGGGAAGTGAATTATTCAAACTCCTGGCTGCAGGGAGCTCCTACAGTTATGAATCCCGTTTGTCTTTGTGGTGCTGCCAAGGAAAAGGTAGCCTCTGGTTCTCCATGGGAAAAGAGCACCCTCAGTGCTGTGTTGCCCCTTGATGCTGAAGGCCAGCTCCCTGATTGCCAGTTCCTTGTCCCCCAGGTATCAATGCAACCCTGGCCAACAGAAGCAGAGGCTCCCTGAGGCCAAGAGCCAGCTGTGCTACTGCTCAGGGCTGGGCAGTTACAGGCTTACGGGGTATGTATCTCTCAAGCATCCATGTGCAAGCATTCTTCTATGCTCCTCTCTGCAAGATCTGCTTTGGTCAACATGTGTGATTTTTCTAATGGCAACTCAAAACCCCTCCTCTAGGACTACCAAGGTGCAGTCAGGTCCAAGTAGTCTGCTGAAGTAATGAGCAAACTCCAAATCCCAGGTGTAACAAGACCTAAACATATGCTTTTTGCCCCTTAAAGCAGTGAAGCATTATTTTAACCAGAGGGCAGCTACACTTTGCTAAGTTCAGCCACAAAAGGAAATACAGTCATCCTTAATGATGAGGGACAAACTGTCACATATCACACCACTGCTGTGTGTTTGCACTTCTTGGATAAGGACTTTGTGGGCTTTTCAGATGCAGCCATAGGAATATGATACTCTTTTCCCTCTCCTGTCAATAATTCCCCATGTGGCAATCAATTTGGTCCTGCTGAGGGCCAGGACCTATCTTTCAGAGATTTTAAGTTACGATAAATAGGAGGGAAAAAGTTTTTTGCTTCTTCTGCTGTGAGGGTTGGTATCCTTATCACATACCTGTAACCCATGCCTGGTCCAATCTCAGACTCACAGCTCTGCTGTGCTGCTGGACTTGTCTGGAGAGAGGACAGAGAGCTGCTGGATTAGGAATTGTGGCAGAAACATAGTTTGCGTTTCTGCTGCCCCATTTTGAAACAGAGATGGCCCTGGATTGGCTGGGAGGAGAGAGCAGGTGGAGAGTCTGGATTGTGCATGGTACTGATATCATGATGCTATACAAAGAAGGTACATGACATTTTTGGTAAACTCTGGTGTATGCTTCAAGTGGACATGCTGTTGGGAGTGTATTTCCTGCCACTGCATATACAGCTTGAAGAACAGCTCCAGCAGGCCACAGTGCCAAGACATCCCCTCTCACTGTCCCAAGCTGACCATGTCTCCCTTACTGACTCCACACATCTTCCAGAGGTGAGCATAAGTCTGTCAAGAGTGTGTATATCCTATCCTGATTGGTACCATTAGCACTGACACCTGAACAGAAAGATCATCTGACAAATACCTGACTCATTTCAGCTCAGCTTTTTTTTCCAACCTGGGTATCCTGCTCAGGCAACATATGTGCTGAGTGATAAGGGCCTTTAGAGAACCCCAGAGAGATATGGACTAGTGTTTACTCCACAGTGGCTGTATAACTAGAGGTGGGCACCAGGGTGACAAAGGGAATTTATGATATGTCAGCCAGATACAACATTCTTCAAAATATATTGTCTGTTTCTTGAGCAGGGGTTAGTGTGTCTCATAAAACTTTTGGCTACAAGGTAAGGAAAATAAGTATTAAGAGATTTAGGTATAAATTCTGTCAAGATCAAATAAATCCATTTGCTTCTGACAGGTAGACTCTGCTGTGTTTGTGGAAGAGAAATCTGTGGGATGCAGCCTTAACAGACCTTTCTCTCCACTGTGAGGATATTAACAGCAGAAACTCCAGCAGTGACCTGCTCCTCATCCTGGAGAAGGCTGACCTCCTGTCCACCAGTGCTCCTCCACCCCAGAATTGACAGCATTTGATAAAGCTGTTTTGGACCTGCCTGGAGAGCCTTGCTATGACATTGTGATTGGGGCAGACTGTCATTCTCAGATCAAGTCTCCTTCCTGGGAAGGTGACAGTTTTGGAAAGCCAACAAAGCTGCTACCTGGCTTCAGGCATGCTTCAGCTAAAGTCTAAGTGGGAAAGACCCTGCCAATTTTGAGTGCTTTTGAACACTCCCCTTTGACTATTGCTGTTCTTATTTTCTTTACAAATCTATTAGCTTTGTCAGGCCCATTAAGTAACCATTAGGCTGCCCGTTAGCAGATGCTCTGGACAGCTTCAAAGAGAAGTCTAGAAGTCTCAGCATGGGCTCCTTGTTTGTAAAGGCTAGGAGAGAGAGGTGAAGTCAGGAAGTGGGACCTGGGCTACAGCATGAATGAAAAGGGAGAAGGAGAAAAGCCACTGCTTTTTTCAACTACCAGCTGCTCTTCACACAAGACAGGTGTGTGTGGGGCAAGGTAGGTTGAAATAAGGCTCAACTAAACAGTAAATCCTAGGCCAGGGCTGTTTGCTCACACAGCAGTGGACGGACCAGAATCCCTCATGTAATCACTACCATCAGGTTCTCCACCTTGCTTTGACACCAAGATCACTTCAGAAATGCAGAAAGAAGTAAACCAGAATAACTGTTTGTGGTAAAGGAAGCTCCTGGACAAACCATGAGAAACATCTAAAATCTGGTACTCTAGATCCTACTACACAGGCTCTGCCTGCCTGCCAGACAGTTGGAATCTTTGCAGCTCTGGGATGAGTCTAAGCACACATGTCCCAGCCTGGCATCAGCACAGTTTTCATCATGAGCAGAAATCATGCAATTATCCCAACCTCTGTCTTCCATGCACTGCTACCTCTTTTCATTTCAGACCTCCTGGAATCAGCTGAGTCCTGCTTGTGGGTGCCCTGAGAGACAGAGCAAACTCTCCATCCTTACAGCCCAGTTGCAAAGGAATGCCCTCCATTTTTTACCAGGTAGAGATGCAGGCTTGGATGGCCTTGAAAGAGGACACTGGAAGAGCCTACAAGGGTGAACTAACAATTACATTTCAAAAAGTGGTGGAAATATGGTGTAAGCTACCTATATTGCAAATGAAATAGTCCTGCCAAGATACTCACGTTTGACTGGGAAAATGCCTAGAGGATTTATATTGTAAAGCTCTGCCAATGCCCCTGATCCTACCATGCAACATCCTGCCCAATTCCAGTTCTTTTTATCTTGCCCTAATATGTATATGTGCACACACAGATAGAGTTTTGCCAAATAACCCTCTGTCCTGACCCTCTTCTCTGGCAGCTGGAGTGGTTCTGGGTATCCCTGAAGTCTGAGCAGTCAGGCAATCATGCTGAATTGTGTTTAGTGGAGCCAGGTTATTGTGATGCTGAAAAATGAGGACAAGATTGAGGCCATCAAGCTCATTTTTATTGTTCATTGGAACTCCATATGTGAAAGCTAATGGATTTGGATTGGTTGCTAGCAGCAAAGCCTCATCAAAGATCTTTTTTTCCTAAGGGCGTTCAGTGCAATTCACTGATTGATTAGAGGCTTCAGACGGTTTGAATGTGGGTCTGTGTTTGGGCTGGATCAGGCGTTCACAAGGAAACCCAGCCTGCAGCCTCGAGGCTCACGCAGGAACACTGCAGCCTCAGCTCTAGCAGGCTGGGAAGCTCTCAGTGAAGAGAGATAATTTTGTAGAGACATGCTTTGTTACCTCTTTGAGTCTAGGCAATGGAGGGAGAGAAGAGGAAGACAGACAAATCTCAGGACTATACAAAAGGACTTCCCAAATAGAAGTTTTCCTTATGGGACAAAGGTATGAAAATAGTCTTCTGCAGATGGACAGTGTAAACTTTGAGGAATACAGAAAAGTACAGAGAATTATCCCCTCCTGGGAAGGTGGAGGTGCCTCTAAGGAGGAGATACTGAGGTGACTGGAAAATGCTGAGGACTCTGCAGAGGAAGCATAAATGTTTAGGTAGGTCAGATCCACCAGGGATCAATATGGATTATTTTTGTGAGATTATAAGATTTTGTGGGAGTCTCAGAGAACTGTAACTCAGGCAAAACATATGGTGTCAGAGTTTCGATTATAGTTTTATAACTTTTACTAAAAATCCTTCACTCTCTGTCAGGAAGCCAGAGGAATTACAGATCTGCATGTGCCTGTCAGGTGCCTGCTGCCATGCCAGCTTGTCTTCTGTTGGCATTCATTTGGGTAGTTTGCTTCTTTGTCTGCAACACAAGTAGTTAATCACATGGAGAACCTAATTAGGTGGTAACGAACCCAGGTGTCTTACTTCTCTCAGTGTAATAGGACATCTGCCACTGCTCTAAAAGCACTTTACAATGACTGACTAACAATGGCTATAATGTATGGTCTTGAAGAGACAACAGCTTCCTTTAGTGTCTCAGCTAGGATGTGGCTTGTTGGGAAAGCCTGAATTCCCACTCTCTTCACCCCATGCTAAAACTCATGGGTGCCTGACTACCAGTCAAGGGGAGCCCAATTCTGAACAGAGTGGCTTAGAGAGATGCAAGTAGGCTGGGAAGCACAGTAGGACAGGTCTGGTGAGTGCAGGGTGAGCTCAACTTACCTTGGCAAAATACTTTGGAAAATCTGTTCTGAGAGTGAGCTTATACCAGCTCAGCAGTGGCCTCACACGGCTGCAGAGCTTTCAATCCAGTCCTAATAGCCCCATGATCGGATTTACTGCATAGTCCAACTATTCCTTGTGACTCTCACAAGCACAAAATAACCTGCTTTTTCTGCCTAGCATCCAGCTGGGCTGGTGTGGCTGTCACCACATTCCACCCTGCTAGATGAATAGGATTGCTGGGTTCTAGCTGTTTTCATGTTGTGACCAAATCTTGCTATATGTGCTGTGTTCTCAGTAAGATTAAGAAAATCATTTACAGTTCATAATCTGGCAGATGCATTTCACTTTTCCCTCTGTCTGTGAAAGGAAATTATAATTTTCTCAAAGCATTGCCTTCAGCCTTTATCTGCAAATGCATTAGTTCTCCAACCTGCTGTTTAAATCAAGCTATATCAACATGTTGTGGCTGGGTGACAGTCACATTAGGTTGCCTCTGCTCTGACCTTCCATCTCCCCATTCAACTATAGGAGTGCAAGTCTGGCTTCCAGGAGGAGTGTTCACAGGAAGAAAATCAACAGCCTTTCCATCCATTAAGGTAGCCTTTGTATTAAGAGCAGTTCTGGTAGCAGAACCCTGTGTGGTCACAAGATGCCCCATGTCTTACCCTATCAAATAGCCAAATCTGGCAGGTAATGTGTCATGGTTTAATCCCCACTAAACCCCACAGAGCTGCTTGTTCATTCTGTCCTGGTGAGAAAAGAACTGAAAAGGTAAAAGTGAGAAAAATTGTGAGTTGAAGTAAAGACAATTTAATAGGTAAAGCAAAAGCTGCATGAACAAAGAAAGCTAAACAAAGAATTCATTCACCACTTCCCATGGACAGGCTGGTGTTCAGCCATCTCCAGCAGAGCAGGGCACCATTGTGTGTAATGGATCCTTGAAAAACCAAACACTATCACTCCGAATGTCCCCACCTTCTTTCTCCTCCTTTCCCCAGCTTTATATGCCAAACATGATGTTTTATGGAGTGGAATGTGGTCACTTGGGGTTAACTGTCTCGGCTGTGTCCCTTCCTAACTTCTTGTGCACCCCTAGGTGTGAGAAGCAGAAAAGTAATTGATGAATGACATGGCTGGAAATAAAATAATCTCTGTATTGTTAATATTGCTTTCAGCACAAATCCAAAATACAGTCCTGTAGCTACTATGAAGAAAATTAACTCTATGCCAGCCAGAATCAGAACAGAAGGAGACATCAATTCTAATTGCATTATGCAATGACAAGGATGTTTCTTCCTGACCCAAGCTGTTGATCGTCAAAAGCCCTGAAGCATAAGGATTAATAAGTCTACCAATATTTATCTTAACTGGCCTAATTGAGAAAGCTGCTTCTATTCATACTACAGTCTACTTCCATATTTTTTTTGGAACGTGCTGAACCGTATCACTATAACTGAACAGGATACAAATCCATTTAGAAAATCCATAGCTCCTTTCCTAACCACTTGGAAATTGTCTCTTCTTATCTTGCTGACAAAAGTGCTGTGGAAGGAGAAGTACAATGGGGCATACTCTGTGTGTGTACCTCCCTCAAGCAAATAAGGAATTTTGCAACATGCTTCAATGAGATGTCTGAAATCCCTCTTATTTAAATTGTCCCAAATTTGTTGGTACTTAATTAATGTTAAGCCACATCCTAGGCTTTTCTCCTTGCTTTTTAGCAACTAAGAGAATTTCATGCTTATGAAGCTCAGTGACTAATAGCAGTTAATAGTGCAGCAGCAGATGGCATAGGAGCTCTGCTTGCTTCTATGCTGGCTGCGCCAGTGCCTCCCACAAATCAGCCCTGCTGTTCCCATCCAGCGTTCAGCCCCGAGCTCTCCCAGTGCCCACTTCTCTCTACAGTCCCTCGGTATTT
This sequence comes from Toxostoma redivivum, assembly GCA_013397375.1. Classification (NCBI taxonomy): domain Eukaryota; kingdom Metazoa; phylum Chordata; class Aves; order Passeriformes; family Mimidae; genus Toxostoma; species Toxostoma redivivum. The sequence goes on along the minus strand of VXBI01010185.1, from coordinate 128,791 downwards.
CCCAGCCCAGGGATCTTCATGCCAATACTGCCAGTGATCCCAGTGGTCCCCTAACCACCCCAGCTCTCCCAGGCCAGGGCTCCTCCCACCATTCTCTCCCAGTGCCCCCTCCTGCCCTGCATCACCCCTTGCTAATCTCCCTTTGTTTTCTTTAGCTCACTTACTACTTGCTGAGACACCTCTGTTGTGTACATTATGATTATACTGAAGATACCAGCAAAGGCCCCTCATCAGCTATTCTGGCTTTGTGACTACAGAAAGAGTAAATGATAAGGTCTCTCCTATTTCATAAACATAAATGTCACAGGTCTCACTCTGCACTGCTTCTGAACTCCGCACTCATTTTGAAACCAATGGGAGCTCTGTGCACAAAGCAGCTCCTGAATAATCACAGTCTGTCAGCTCTATAATGTCACAAAATATTCCATGTGTGCAAATATTTGGATTATTATTTATTGGGTGTCCACAAAGTGCAAATATCAACCTGCCCCAGAGATACATTATAACTTTCCAGGGTAGGAGGATGGGGGAGAGAACTGCCTGCTCATAAAATAGCCATGTGCCTGATAGCAGCACTGAGCTCTTGTGATAATAACTACTGCTTTTCAAGTCCTTTCCATCAAAGGATTTAAAAAACGTCCATGAATTAAGGCTGACATTTTCATTTAGAGGTGACAGATGGGTGGAGGCCCTGCATCTCTAATTTGAGCCACTCTAGATCTGACTTCCAAAAAAGTTTCTCTGCAGTTTCCATTTGAAATTGGAGGCCTTGGGCAAAATTTAGAAGATAATTCACAGAGCTACTTCCTTAGGACCTGAAGGGACTCATGTTTTAACCAGTTTGCTGCTCCTCCCGTCTCTTTTGTTTCATTTAACTACACCTTTCCAGAGGGCTGGAAAAGGCCACTGAGGTTTTTCCTGTGCATTGCCTGATGGCGTCGGATGCTGAAGCCAGCTGAAGGTTTTTGTACTACTTCTGGCAACTTGCATTTGAACTTGCTAAGCACTGCTGGCTCAGTCTCAGAATGTGAAAACTCATGACATTGCTAGGGAAGGTGATTTACAAGTAAGTGACAGATGCAGTTGGGCAGTCCAATTGTCTTGGCTCACAGACTTGGACTCTCATTCCAGAACCTTCTTTCATGGCAGGTGATGCTTGTTGATCTGTGACACCAGCTTTTCACTTCTTATTCTTGGTGGGAGGCAATGAGATGTGAATACAAAAGTAAATATTGGCTATGCTGAGAAAAACTTGATCTTTCTCTTCTTATCAGTTGCAAATTGATTCTGAGATTACTCTCTTTCTCTCCCTTTTTTTAAAACTTCTGGCACTTTCAGTATTCTGAAGGAAATATTTTATTAGAAAGATTAGCGTCTTGGATACCTTATGGCACCTGCTGACCAGCAACAAAGCATACAACAAATTAAAAATAGAGAGGACCCCCTAGGGGGGAAAGAAATGGAACCACTGGGATTTTTTTTTTACTGCCTTGGGGTCTGCATGCTTTTTCAGTGTCTGGACTGTTAGTGATTCTTACAGCTCTATGTTTTCAGGCCTTGCTGTCTGTCATATATAATGCACATCATACACTGTTGGTAAGCAAACAGTTTCAGTTAATACAGGGAGCTCCCACAGGCTTTTCCTACTAAACCCATAGCATCAAGACTCAGGACTGCTCAGCTGAAAGTCCAGGTGTTTCATAGGTGAGAGGAAGATCTCTAGTATGCATGCTGTGGGAGGTTGGAGATATAAGAGCTCCCAGCTGTTATTCAGAGTTTGTGCAGAAGAGCTCCTATGCACTCCTTATCTGTTCCAGTGCAAAGTCAGGCAGCTTAAATAAAGCCTTTGCTGTGCAGCATTTGGACAGGGGAAACACCAATGATCAATTCACCGGCTGGGGACTGTATCCCCTGCTAACAAAAAAACCCAGAGCTAAACCTGATAACTTCACCACTCTACTGGATTTCCTAGTGGATATTTGCACCCCCTCTGTTTGCACCATCTCTGCCACCTTATGTCCTCTTCACATTTGGCCAAAACTAAACTCACTACTGTGAACTTCATGGTGCAGGGTAACGGAAGAGTAGAACTAATGGAGGGATAAGCTAAAGGCTTGCCATAGCTTTGTGTATTTCCTTCAGCTTCATGGCTCAGTGAATAACGAGTTGGAACATAATTCAATGCAGTTCAAAGTTTGCCCAGCCAAACAGTCAGAAGACCCAACAGGACAGACAATTTCACTGGGAGATATCAAAGGAAGAGGTTTCCATGACAGGGTCTACTACCTCTCTTGAATCATGAGTAATTGTAAATTTTCCCCTATCTCATCTTGTCTCATGGACATGGGAAAAGGATTTTCACTGCATGTAAAATGTGCAGCATGACAAGTTTAGGATTTCAGTGGTGGAGGAAAGGTAATGCTATTATAAGCAGTCATAACAATAATAATTAGCATTTTTATTCTGAGTGAAGAATATTTTTTTCTCAGCAAAGGGGGCAAGTCAGCCAGGCTAAATTCAATTTCTCTTGAAGGATTCCAGGAAATTGCCTCAAATTCCTTCAGTCTCACTTCCATTTTTGTACTGTACACTAGTTAGAAAGTACACATACAGAATTGCACCTGTTGCCTGTATTTTTAACCCTCAGACTAAGAGGATGCATACCATATTTTAGATATTAAAGCAGTCTTTCCCTTTACATGTTATTTTGCTGCCTGCTCTCCCTCTGGGTGTGCTCTCTAGCTTCTCCACCCTTTTCTTTACAGCTCTTACACACACATTGCTCTGTTCTGGCTAGTTCATGGTATCCCTCTTTCCATCCAAGCTTTCATGGTGAATTTTTTAATGGTTGAAGCACTGTAGCACTGCCAGCCTATCAATTAGTAAAATGTTCCCATGGCTCTGCCTATAAGCTCTGTTTGTAATGTTTTGCTTACTGCAAATCTGCTCCCTGATGTCGTAAGCACCTGGCTGCCTTTTCCTCGTGGCTACAATTGGGATGCATTGGAGATCTGGAGCAAATCTTCACTCCACTTTCGTTACAGCTAGCCTCCAACCAAAGGGTGAAGAGGACAAAAGGGGAAATGAGAGATATGGCCTGGGCAAGAGTTTATATATATGAGTACAATGCTCTGTGGAAGCTGGTACCAACTCTACAAACTTTACAGCTGTTCTCACTGGGGAACATCACTGGGAATGTTGTTGTAATTGATCCAGGTGCTTGAGAAAGGACAGTAATCCTATTATTTTTGAGCCACAAATAATCTATCAATAAAACAGAGATTGGTGAAGAAACTTCAGGGAAGAACAAGTATCATTCATTTAGGCACAACTAAGGTCCTGAAATGGAGCAACTTGAAACATGTAATCTTAAAGTACAATATCTTAAAACAAAAAAAAACCCCACATATAAATAAGCCTCTAACCAGTATCAAGATTTTTCCAGGAAGTATATGAAATGTGGGCAAGTATAGAGAAATTACTTTTTTGGGATGCTTCCAGTCTCCAGAGACTGACAATTTATGGACTATCTGCATCAAGCATTGCTCAGATCACTAGAGAGATACTTTATATTGTTTAGCTGAACTTTAAGAGTTTGTCTAATTACTTTAATGGTGGCTTTTCTGCCCAACATAGAATAAGATCCTCCCTCTGTAACATCACACTTCTCGATTTATTTGCTGTGGCTAGTTGACAAAGTCTGGGTGTCCCAGCAGCCTGGAGGAATAGACAAAATCAGAAAGGATTGTTTTCCTTTGGTGAAATATAAGCCTGATTAGCATTCTGAGAAGCCAGATCGGAGTTTTGGTTGGTTTTGGATTTTTTGTTTTGTGGTTTGTTTTTTTGGGGGGTTTTGTTTTGTTTTGTTTGTTTGTTTTTTTCTTTTCTATTTTTGTTGCTGGACAAGGTTCTATTCTTTCCCTGGGCTATTGACTACATGTCAAATAAGGCTTCTCTCCAATTGAACACTTCTGAAGATTTAGGCACTGTCTCTATCACAATTGGTGGGGTCTAGTAAAACAACTCAGTTCATTTGCTACACCTTGCCTGGGTCACTGGGGAAGTTAACTGTGTAGGACTACTAACATTGCATAAAGATACTTTCTTAGCTTTAAAGCACACGACTCCATGGTGATAGGCTGTCTAAAGGCTGCTGTTGTGAGCATAGTGTGCTGCTGACCCCGTGCAAAACTAAGCAGAGGCTGTGCCTGGAAAGCTGAAGGGCAGGGCTGTAAACCTCTTGTGCAGGCATGAGGAGCACAGCTTTTATGGCCTAGGCAAACCACAGGCACACTAGCTACACCTCCACCTACCAAGAAGAGCATGCTAAGCTCATCACCTCCTAAATATGATGTCCTTATCTATCAAGTTTTATGTCAGCAAAGATAATAATTTGCATAATAATGTGACCTATAGAAATTGAGTAATTCAATAAATATCTGGCTTTGGTTCTCCATCACAGAGTGGAGGTTTGTGGGTTTGTTCTGTGAGTAAAATAACTTGAGTGAGTGCAGTGGAGCTTGGCTGAATTAAGCAATGTGGACATCAGTTGCAAGACCATGAGAACTGATAGTCAGAGGGTCACTGTGTTTCAAAAGAGATCTGACAAATGCATGCTTAACTCTACACATTACCAAACTGTCCTTATACCAAAAGCCATGGCACAGCATAAACTTCATATTGGACTGGATATTAGGAAAAATTTCTTCACAGAAAAGATTGACAATTATTGGAACAGGCTGTCTGGAGAAGTGGAAGAATCAGCATCCTTAGAGGTATTTAAGAGTCATGTAGATGTGACACTTAGGGACAGGTTTTTGTGGTGGACTAGGTGGTGCTGGGTTAATGCTTGGACTTTATTTCAGAGGTCTTTTGTAAACTGAACGATTCTGCGATCATACTGATCACTAAACCAATTAAGTTTTGATCTCTCATTGCTGTGTTCAGCCTAATAGAGACAGTCAGTCATGAAGATGGGGGCCATGTTCCCTTGATTGTTTCCAAACTGAAATGGTATATTTCTGAGAGTGACAAGAAGCCTCCATTCATACAGTTTGGAAGTCACTCACTCTGTACTGGACACTTTTACTGGTCTCTAGAAGATACTCCTGCTGTGGACAACAATGTTGTTTGGAGAGGGTTTCTTTTTCATTCCTATACTGACTAGAAGACTGCTGGCCAAAAGTCTTCACCTAAGTTGTGTTACCAGCAGCAGAATCATGGACCCCAAATATGAAGAAAGCAGAGGAAATAGAGCACAGGAGTTTTAGGTATTAACTTTTTTTTTTTTCCTTAGTCTAATATAAATAATACATTAGTGTGTGTTTCTGTCTCAAACATTTGCTGTCAGTTGCTCTTACATGACAATTTATGACTGAGTCCTGTCTATGCTACAGTTAACAATCTTTTCCTTTAATTCCTTTCCTTCCTGCCAATGAACACCAGGGAAAATAAGCTCCAGAATGCTAATGCTGTAAAACCAAAGGCAACCATCTTGTTGTCCTGTTTATAAGGACAAAGAATTATCAGACTTAATTATGAGAGAGATTTACTGGAATAGGTTCTCCATTGGTAAGGGCAGAGACTCCCTGGAGCTGATCATGTAAGGAGGGAGCAGTCTCCACCACCATAAGAGCATGGTCTGACAAACATGATGAGAATGGTTTTGATCAGAAGGAAAGGACTATGAAAGAAAGGGCTATGATCTTGTGATGCTCCCTTCAGTGTCATTATGTATAGCGCTACATAGTGCTTCACTGTATTTCTCTCTTTATTCCAATTGTTTTGTTTTCTTTTCTTTCTACTACTTCCTTGCTGTTCAGTCTGAGTCTGGCCAGCTCTGAAAATTGAGTTATTTCCTGTGCCGAAGTCATGTCAGCAGCAAACTGTCCTTGTAATAGGAGAGAGCTAGTGGGAAGAAGCAAGACTGAGGAAAGCCAGATGTTGTCTCAAGCCAGTGACATAAGCCAATATCCACTGGCTGAGAGTGTGAGCTGTATATCCTCAGCTTCACTCTACACCAGCTGTGGGTTTGTCCCTCAAGGACAGATACCAATAAATGTGGAAATCTGATTATTTTCCTGCTGAGGGAGATGAAAATGGACTCAGTGCATGGAAACCATTTGGGATGAGAGCAGAATTGGCCCAAAGAGCTCTGGCTTAAAAGAGCCAGCAACATGGAGAGAAAGTGGAGAGAGCAGAAGAAGGGAGAGGGACTGGAGAGGGACTGAAGAGGGGAATGAGCATCAGCTCAATCTCCTTTTTCTGACTGATTTTAACAACAAGGTGCCGTGGCCTTCACTGACTTCAGCTCTTATCAGCCTGGTGTTGATGCGACCTTATCGCTTCACTAGTTTAAAACATTTTTTATTCTATCAGTGGCCCATTCCTTCTCCCCACCCCCATCTCATTTTTCCTTTTACAGCCTGTTAATAAGCAAAGTGTTTATGCAAATGAGAGGCAGAAACAATTGCTTTGAATAAAGAAGGGAATTGTCAGGGTAGAGACAGAATCCAGTTTCACTCTAATAACTGCCTCTCTACCTTGGCTCTAATGTTGACCTCTTGCTTTTCACTACACCTGAAACTACAATATTATTTTTTAACTTTTGTGCCATAATATAAACACTGATATCTGTCTTTTTGGTAGCATCATTTCACATGCCCATAGAATTATAGAAGCATTTGCACCAATTTTCATTTTCCTGCGGTACAAAGATAAGCCAAAGGGGATGAGGGTTTCATCTCTCCCTAGCTTGCTATCTCTATGCAAATTTTGTGTCCATTTTTAATTGTTCATTTAGAAAAGTCATTTTATGTTGTTTTATCAGCCACCCTTAGTGCAGATGCAGCCACCCTAAAGTAAAAGTACTGGAAAGCTGTGTTGCTTAGTTAAACTGGACTATTACTTGTATGCAAATAGAAATGAATGTGCCTTAAGAGACTTCTGTTTTTGGTTTTTTTTTTCCAGAATTAAAGCAATGTATATTCTAGTGTGAACAAATATTTAGAAATGTCAGAGCTGCTCTGGAAAGTACTGTGCTATTTCAGTAGAGAAAAACCTCAAGTATATTTCCTGTAAGCATTGCACGATATGGATGCGAATCCTTTAAGGAAGCTTTTCCTTTTACCAAGATGTTAACTAGCTCCTGAACTGAAATGTGCTTTTTGTCAATACTTGGGTAGAAAAAAGGGAAGGTAGAAATAGCAAGATGTTTGTTTGAAGCTGAGAACTAGCAGAACACAGGGTGCCCTTTAGATAAATCAAGGCCCATTTGTTTTCATTTGACTCCAGGAGTTAGCCAGATAACTCACAGCAGCTGTTCAAGGACCTTCCTTCCTTCCTTCCTTCCTTCCTTCCTTCCTTCCTTCCTTCCTTCCTTCCTTCCTTCCTTCTCTCCCTCCCCAAAATTCTTATTGCCATCACTTGAATTTTGTTTTATTTTCTCATCTAAAATTGTAAATTATCTACTTCTTCCAAGATGGATGAGACCCAAAAGGTCTGTGAAACTAAACTTCTACCTGTCTGGCTTTTCCCACAAAACAGATGAAAGCTTAATAATACGTTTCAGACTTGTGCTCCTCTGTCAGACTGGGTTGAAAGTGGCTAACTGACTCAATGGCTTTTAGAAGAGACTTACAGACAGATAGTATGATCACATAATCCAAAGAAATCAGGATAAACTAAACAGAAGTAGGTGCTGTTTGCAGGTGAACAGGATCATTTTTCATCAGTCACCTCTTCTGGTGTGGAATCCCTTGGGATCTTTGGGATGGCAGTGAGGGCAAAGGTTGTGCTGGTAAGGACACACAGTCTAGAATGTACACTGAGGGTCTACCTCGAAGTCCTCATTGCCCAGGAGAGCATAGCCTCACAATGATGGGTGTTCACCACAGGGTGATGCAGATCTGGAAGGTAGGATTTGTTGAATTAATTCATGTATAGAAGCAGTAGTCTTAGGGCTAAGCTGTTTCATCCTGTTGCTCTCTACCAGGCTACATACATTTGGTGTTTGGAACCTGTTCACCCCTGTGTTGTCCAGCTGATTTTACATGTATCCACTGGTGACTAGGATTTTAAATATTTTCCTTTGGCCAACTTAATGAGGCTGCTGAAAAGGGTTGGTAAAGGTTCTGATAAGCCTCTTGATTTTTATTTTTGTTTTCCAAGCCTTATGTGAATCAGCCCTTTTGAATTCAGCCTCTAGCACCTGGAAAGAGGCCACCAGCACTTGGAGGCTGACAGCATTATTAATGCAAGTCATTATTTGTGTGAAAACGCTCCTGGCTCATATGAAATGTGTGGGTTCCCACTGTTTCAAAGGAGATGGAAATACCTGCTATGTGAAGATAACCCAGCCCCCTCTGCCTGTTCCAAACCATCAACGCTGACCACTCAAACCTGGCCCTCTCCAGCAGCCCTCTTGATGAGAAATGTGTATTTGCATAAGGATCCCTTTGTAAAATTCCGGAGGTTTTGCAGCAGTGTCAGGCTAAAAACGTGTAGTATAATTTAGAGATGAATGGAAAGTTACTCATATGAGTTGAATGACAATAAGAATGTCTCGGTTTTGAGAGGACGGGAAGGAGAGGTAAAACAATAGCCAAAAACTCGATTTTTTTTAATAAAGGTGATAATAGCACCGTGATCCATCTTGAAACTATTTTTGAGGTTTTCTTTCAGTTATTTTGTGTTTTTTTGAATTTTCTCCCTCTTAACAATGTGATGATGTCTTTATCTGTGTAGACCCATTCTAAAACCAACAAAATAAAGTTTTGAATGCAAAAATAATTACAGACAGGGAAGTAAGAGGGCTGAATACAGTCCAGGTTTGTCATAGTCTAACCATTACAAACTAACCAGATACTTTCCTTGAGGAGAAGAACCAGCTTTCTAGAGATAAAAAAAAAAAAAAAACTGTGTCAAATCTAATTTATTTTGGACTTTAGGAAAGTGATACCTAAATGGAAAAGTGATGTTCTATATGGGAAATTACTGCCTAAATCTGGAGAAGACAAGAATTAGGAATAAATGTGCAAGAAAGGATTATGCTGATGTAATTAGCTGATGAAACAAAACTGAGACACTCTCAAGACAAAAGTGAGATTGTGAAGAAAGCATTGGGTGACCTTGAAAGTAATAGAAACAGAATAAAATCATATAGTGCAGAATAAAAGGTGACATTCTTGGGATTAACATGAGAATTTCTTCTATACACCAGAATAAATAAATTCATAAAATCCATACATTGCAAATTACTGTAGGGAGAAAGGACTGAGATGTTATTCATCCTGTGATCAGCTAGTACAACTGTGAGCCACCTCTGGGATGCAGGTGAGAAAGAAGTGAATGCAATCTTAGGATGAGTATTTCTGAGACAGACAGGGAATTTTTAATATCACTGTTTGAGGCTTTGATGAGGCATTATCTGGAACATCATCTTGAGCACCAGTCAGTCACATGTTTGGCTGAGCTGCAGCAGGAGCAGAACAAGAAAGCTGTTAAAGAAGGTTGTGTGGCCACCCAGGAGAAAGAAGAACTTGTCATATGTGAGAATACTACAAAGTGTTCTACTTGTCTAACAAAACAAAGGCTGAGAAGTGATATGATTATTTTCTATAAACACCTTAAGGGGATAAACGTCAAAGAGGAAGAAGAGCTGTTTAAGCTAAAAGACAATGTTGGCACAAGAGCAAATGGGTATAAACTGGCCATGAATAAAAATAGATGGAAAATTGGAGGAGAATGACTAACCACCAGAGGAACCAGGCTCTAGAGCAGCCCAGACAACAGGTATGAGTAAAGCATACAATTACAGAGGTAGAGGGAGGCATGAGCAGTCTATGTTCCCCATTAGTGATGGGTGAGCACTCCCACAGCTTAAGACTCTGCTTGAGACCTCTCAAGAGAGAGAGAGAGCATGAGACTTCTTCCTCTTTCTCTCTGCCTCTACCCCATTATGACTGACTTGTCGATGCTGTGGAGGCAAATGCTGTAGCTGTGTTTAGGGTGTCATTTGACCTGGAGAAAAAGATGTTTCTCTATCATGGTGTGTGCAGTGAGGGAGGATTGGCTTCCATACCTCTGTACTATGATGTTCCAAAGTAATTTACTTCTCTAGGATGGGAACAAAGATTTCTCTCTTAGTTCTACATTGCCACTTTATTACAATAAAAGTGAATTGCATGATAAAACTAGCTCTGTTTTGGAGGGATATACTAACTTCTATGATTCCTCCTTTACCCCCCATTTAACCTCTGAGCTGGATTTAATCTTATTTTTCGTTGTTTTTTTTTGTTTTGTTTTGTTTTGGCTTTTTTTTTTCTTTTTTTTTTTTTTTTTTTTATGATGGAAAAAACAACTCTGCCATTTAAGAGATTTCTTGAGAGAGTTGTAGCTTCTTCACAGGCAAAGAAGGATTAGGAGACAGGGATGGTAAGTGAATTGTTCCTTCTCATTTCCTGCTGACTCACTGGTCTCTGAATTATGCTGACAACATGTCTGAATCAGCAGGGGAATCTAGGCAAGACTCCTCTACCATTTAGGATAATTTGAATTAGGAAGAGAAGGAAAAAGATGAAAGGAAGACAAAAAGGAATTTAAAATGTCATGGCAGATTCCAGGTGCATTTCTTGTGGTAGATAGTCCTAGGTATGGTAAGTCAAGTGGATCAGAGAGGCATAGAAAATATATCTTCGTTTCAGTTTGAGAGACAGAGATTAAGATATTGTATGTTCATAAGCAGAGTATTGCTGAACTCTTGAGAATTGCTTTGACTAGTTTAAGCTCTATCTATCACATTTGACATTCACTAGCACATAGGATTTTTTCAGCTTTCATGTCTCTCAGTCACCAGTCCCAACATTGCCTCCAGTACTGGCTGCAAGGTAAGATCCTGCTTGTGAACATCTGTTGTCTTTGTGGTAGCAAAGGAACAGTAGAAGAAGGGAACTGAGCAGGAAAACTGCTTGAGCTTCAGGCTTTAAGTATGAAGATTGTACTGATCAGGAGCACAGAGTGGTGAAATCAGCCCCTAATGTTTAGACTCAGCCAAAGCTGAAATTACTTATATGAGCATGGATGTATTCCAGTGCAAAAGAAGATTTGAAAAGAAGACTAATATGATTATTTTAAGTGCAAATATAGAAAAGAGAGCAGATAAAAAGTCTTAATGTACTGCTATTCTGTCTTATACTGTGACTGTATTATATTTAGAATAGAGCTCCAAGTATTACTTTCCCTTAGTAGTATGTATGAGCCCATCCAGGCCTTAGAAAGTCCTTTGATGAGTTGTTATATTTCCTCTGAAGACTTGAAGTAATCGCTTGCCAACCCAGGCTGCATCTTTCCTTGGACAGTGTAGGTACAGTCATTAATAATGTAGAAAAATATTTGAAAAATGCTGACAAACCTGATAATGGTGGTGATGTTGGCTTAAAGAGGGACTGGGGAAATAGCTATCTGAAGCATATGTGAGTTGGCTGAAGCCTAGCTCATGTAGGGTAGGCTAATCTAATTTTAAACGAGATATGGCTGTAGCTTCTATAGCTGTACCTGAATTAGACATGCATTTGCCAGCTCACATACTGCTGTCCTGTGGCTGCTGCAATACAGAGGTCGGGCCAGGCTGCAAAACCTCCTCGTGAAACTGCACGTGCTCAGCTGTGCTCTGGCATGCTCTGCTGCAAAATCAGAGCAGGGTGAATAGAAGTAAAATAAACCCCTAAAAGCACCTTGGCCCCACCCTTCCCTCCCTTCCCTGCTCTGCCTCCTCCCCCATTGGCACAAGGAGACAGGGAATGGGGGTTGTGGACAGTTCATCCCCTGTGGCTTCTCCTGCTGCTCAGGGAGAGGAGTCCTTCCCGTGCTGCACTGTGGGGTCTCTCCCATGGAAGACAGTTCTCCGATGTGGCTTCATCTCACGAGCAGCAGCTCTCTGTGAAGTGCTGCAACATGAGTCCATCCCACAGGCAGCCGTCCTCCCAAAATTGCTGCGGTGTGAGTCACTCTTCCACGGGGTGCAGTCTTTCAAGGACAGGCTGCTCCAGCCTGTGAGCAGGGCTCCTCTCTCCATGGGTCTCCCTGGGGTCACAGCCCCCTCCAGGCATCAGCGCATTCCAGTTTGGGTTTTCTCCATGGGCTGTAGGTGGATCTCTGTATCCCCAGGGGCTTCTATGGGCTGCAGGGGCACATCTGCCTCACCACAGTCTTCACCTGGGACTGCAGAATCCCAGCCCCAGTGCCTGGAGCACCTCCCCCCCCTTCCTTCTCCATTAACCTTGGTGTCTACAGAGTTGTTCGTCTCACATGTTCTCACTCTAATCTTCTCTGAATGCAATTACAACTTTTTAGTTTTCTTTCTTCTTAAATCTGTTATCACAAGGCATTATCACCATTTCTGATTGGCTCAGCCTTGGCCAGTGGCATGCACATTTTTGGAGCCACCAGGGATTGGCTTTGCTGGACATGGAAGAAGCTTCCAGCAGCTTCTCACAGAAGCCACCCCTGCAGCCCCTCCAGCTACCAAAACCAGGCCATGCAAAACCAATGTGGTATCAAATACTCAAGGCAATTGTGAATAACAAGAGTTTTTGGCAATGCTGTCATCTAGTCATGCCAGAGAAGTTTGGGAGTTTTTGCTGAAAAACCAACTTCTTATGTCTTGCCCGCACTTTTCTATCCACAGCATCACTGAATCAGGGCCAGAATGGGCAATTATGCTCCATCTCAACTAGCCATAAGCCATGTTCAGTAGTAGGCAGCCTTAAATTCTGTCACCTCTCCCCTCAAACATTTAAAATTGTATACAGCTCTTGGAAAATAACCAGTCGCAAGACATGACAGCTGTAGATGGAGAGTCTGCTGTACTTTCTAACTAACATATTAGTGTAGTACATGCAAATGTTTGGCTTTGGGCTTTTCTGGATTTGCTTAGGATGTCTTTTTTTTTTTAATCATATACTCCTTCAAGGCTTTCCTACAGTTCTGCAGTAACCTGTAAAGAGAATACATTATGCAGAAGCAGGGTAATCAGGAATGAAAGTAGAGGAAGAGCTTAATAAAACTAGGAGGCCTGGAACAATTAAATTCAACCAATTGGCAGAGCAGGGGAGATGAATTGACAGTAGAAAGATAACCCATTTGTAAATTCAGTCCTATTTTATCTTCCCACCAATTAAATTAAGTTCTCTTTTGCCTTCAGATAAAAAAAAAAAAAACAACAACAACAAACCAAACTAAAGAAACACTGTTATGCTGCATACATCTTAATATTTCTAATCTTCTGACTAGCAGAGCAAAAAATTAATATCTTCCTGCCTTGGTAAGAAGGAAAACAGATTCCATGGGGAGGAGGAAATGGGAGAGAAAGAGCAGCTCTAAGTTTAAGTTTGTGTGCCTACACACACATGCACATACACAATAGGAGTCAAAAATAGCTTTGCAAAAGGAGTTTTAAAACCTCATTGTAATAATGCCCTTGAGTATGCCAAACAGGAAAGCAAAGAAAATACAGCACTTTCACTGTGCATCAGTGACCCCAGGCAAAAGCATTAGTCTAGCTCAAATAGCTTTGGTCCATGGCAAAACAAGAGGCCTCTGCCTTTGCTGTGCAGAGGGTAAAGCACATGGCTTGGCAGTCTTGAGGATAAGCTCTATCTGCCTTTCTCCTTAAAGATGTGGAACCAATGAGTTGAGAGCTATGCCCTTTCATACCACTACTGTCTACAGCCTCAGGCAGCTGAAGGAAAACTCTGAACACTTCCAACAGTGCTGGCGGATATGACCATTGCAATGTTGCACACCCATGGTCCGCACCCAGCCAGAATGACACATCAGCCCTTGGGAACACCCTGGCACAAAGCCAGGGAGGAAAGATGCTCCAGGAGTCCCAAAGCAGAAGATGATGCTTTGTCCTTCAAATAAAGGATGCTCTCCAAGTTCAGGCTTTTCCCAGTCCCCCTAATTTTTGTCTCACTTCCACGTGACACAGCCTGCAGTGGTGGTGGTGATGCTACTAGCATAGCTCAGTATCCCCACAGAGAGAAGGGGAAAGGAAGCTGACTGAATATTGCATGATCAGAGGGAGGGAGAGACACAGGCAGTGGCCTCACAGTATACTCATGCCCATCAGCAAATGTCTCTTTGGCCATTTTCCCCCCTGCTTTTATCCTACCACCTAACAGCACATCCCACTGGACACCACGGCACTTGGGTTTTCCTTTTGGGAATTCAGGAAATGTTGCCTGTTTTTCTCCACTATCCTTCCTGGGCTTAGATCTCCAGTGAGTGAGATGAGATGTGTGTGCAGCTCTCTCCCTTTGCCTCGGAGGTGCCCTATTCCAGTGCAGAGCAAGGACACATTGTCAAACAAGCACCGGGGCTGTGGCTTGACTTGTCACTGCTGAAGACACAGAGCCACTGCTAACACAGAACAGCCTCTCAAGATGGTGGGGCTAGGTCTCTGCTACCTCAGACTCTTGTGGACACAGCATCAGAGGCTTTTCCTTGTCCTCCATCCATGTTGATGACAAGTAAAACTCTGTCACATCACAGCCCCCAGTGCTCAGGCAGCTTAATGAGAGCTTACAGTGGGAAGAAACCATCCCCTCAGGAATGTTGCCTGTACAAGCAGAGCCATGGGGGATTGGAGCAGGAATGCACTGCAACCAAACTGTTTTCCTTCTTCTGAGGCGCAAGCATGTAAACTGCTTTGTCCTGTCCCTTATCTCTTCTCCATCATACCAGGCACAGAAACGCAGCAATTTAAAATCTTAGTACTCTAGTACCAGTCTGTTCACTCAAGTCTGACAGAACCAAATGTCCTGCTCATTACTGGAAGCAAAAAATCTGTGGACCTGGGATCTAATTTAGACTGGTGGACACATCATTTCCCCTTTCCATGCCAGCTTGCTCAGACATACAATAAGGAATTTGCCATCATTCATAATATTCCTTTATTTTGTGCTGCTGAGTATTGTATCTCCTCTGCTGGCAGTTGGCACAGTTTAAAGCAACTCTGAGGCACCTGAACACGACAATGGCTTGTTTTGTGATTCAGAATTGTAACTGCAGATAATAAATGTTGTGTCACTCCTTAAGATACAGCTGTCAAACTGGACAGAACTGTATTTGTTTCATTCCCTCATGTGGAAATAATCTAGCTTAGAAATTTATGTGAGGGCAGGTCTGCCTTGATTCAGGCTAAATGTCTTCTGATTTAATTTTATCCTGTTATCCTCAGGTACTCTGTTTTGGATCAGATTGTTGTTACTTCAGCTTTATACGGAGATGCTTTCTGTAGCTCTGAAAAAAGATTCTTCATTTCTTTTTGATTTATGTAAAATTCTTATATTTTTTTCTTCTTGAAGTGTATTCTCAATATGGACCTGAACCTCCAATGTTAGTTTCATGTCCCAAATTCCTAAGCACCTCAGTGTGTTTGGTACATGAATGCACACAGGTACAAACCATCAGAAGAGGAAAATTATATGCAGGAAGGTAAAGCACTCTAGATCAGCTTTATTTTCTTTTCATTGCCATTGATGATAAAATGCCACTTCTTGGCTTCAGGGGAAAACTGAGTTAATGTTAAGGTGTTTTAAAAAGACCACTCACACTGCAAAAAATTTGTAGTAGTAGATCCCCAAGGTGAAGATTTTATTCACACAAGACAAGTAGTTCAGATACAAAATGAACTATTGAAATAAACAAAACGTATCTCAGATAACTAAATCTAGAAAGTTGTGGTGTTTTAAAACCCAATTCCCACAGTTCCCTATCTGTCATTTGTTTATTTGTTGCATTTCCCTCCTTCAAACAATATAACTGAACTAGTGATTTTTTTACTTTTCCATGCCCTTTCAATCTAAAATGTTTCTATTTTATGTTGAAATAGAGAAAAAAAAAACCTAAAAAAATCTTGGTTGAAGAGATCAAAACATGTGTCCTCTGTGACATCGACGTGGCTCTGCCTCACCAAATGACTGCGGCTCTGTGAGCAGAGACATGCCTTGGAAAACCAAAGCATACCACGAACAAGAAAATTTCCTAAGATGGCCATCTAAGCAAGCACCCTCTTAAATTTTTAATTCTTGCATCTAGTTGAGCTGTCTATGAAGTCCATTAGCAGAAATGAATCACAGTATGGTAAACTGCACCATGTATTTACTGTGCTCTAAATGCTCTGTGGCAGCTCTTTTTTGTGCTTGCACTTATCTCGTTGTAGGTCCTGAAACTGAGGGGAGAGTGTACATTTGTGGGGCCACCACAGATTAGCCACTGCAGAATTAATCTACTCCAGGTAGACAGACCAGCTACCCATTGGATGGAGAAACAAAGCAAAATTTTTAGGAATGAAGGCAACATTTGCAGGCTGAGATCTTATTCTGCTTCTACTTTCTTTGCCTTCCTCAAACTTTTGTGTTATCTCAAACTTTTTCTGTTTCAGTTGGGTCTTTTTTTTTTTACATGGAACTTCTGTTCAGATGAGCTTTTAAAGTTTTAATCCTCCACTCCACTGCTGTTTTGGTAAGCCTGAGTCTCAAAGTGAAAGAATCCCAAGTCCCAGTGCAGGAACTTCCTCCCTTTCTGTGCTCACCTTTGACTCTAGAGCTTCAGAGGCTCAGAGGGACTGCAGACATTTGCCTGTATGGCTGTGATAGAGGAGTTGCTTCCTAAATTCTTATGAAGAATGTGTGTTTGAGAATGATTTCCTTACGCATTTTGCTTCGTGTGTGTGTGTCTATGTATTCACACGTACACTGCAATAAGTTCTTTTTGAAATGTGATCAAAATTGTTCTGTTTACACAGAAATGTAAAAATGCTGCATATACATGCATATAAGATTATAGGAAGCATTTGCATTATTTGACAAGTAGAATGTTTTATTTTTCAGCATTGTGTGAGGAGGCAATAAAAATGTTTGCCTTTTGTGTGATTCAGGCCTTTCACTTCCCTCTGTACAAATTCATCTATTTATTTTTTTAGAAGAGAGCATAACATTTAACATTATTCTTACCCAGCAATGGTACTATAGAATATTTTTCAGATGCTGCCTCCTCTATTTCCATTCTGAAATACATTTATTTTTATTTAGGAAATAATGATGGATTTATGGAACTCATTTTGGAACAAATAAAAATGGATAAATGTGGAGCAGGTGCTGACAATTTAATCAGGGAGGAGTGTCTGCAAGGTGAGAGTAGACTTTTTCTGTGGAGGAGGTATTAGCCTTACCTGAAGGCTGGTGCCCTTAGTTCTGTCCAACTGAAATTCAAGTAAGAGTACAAAAGCATTCTCCTGCAAGGAGATGGAATTTTTTTTTATGAACTATTAGACAGTAGGATCAGGATGTAGCTGGTAAAGTGGAAAAGGACTCCTTAGGGAAGTACATTTTGGATGCTCTGGTGCTTCTTTTCTTTGTTCCTTGGGGCTCTTAATAGCTTTAGAGATGTCATTATGCTGGGACACCATGTTGTCCTTTGCTGCTGCTAGAAAAGCACACCTCTCACCCTTCTCACAAACAGCAGTGCACCCTTCTGAGTGATGTGGGTAAGTGAATTACATGGAATGAGATTTCCCCTTGTCTCTAGATAACACTGGGTGACTGAGTGTAAAATTGAGAGAATTTTGCTTTCCCACTCTATCACTGCCCTCCCTTAGTCCTCTCTGCTGCTTACCTGTGGGGCATGATTCACTGGAGTCTACAGTGAAGTCAATGTAACAGAGAGGCTGCTGGCTCCTGAGTGCGAATTGTCTGTCCTAACAAGATGGTTGTAGCTTGCTGAAGTTGTGGCCCAAGGGGCTGCAGGTTTTTCCTCCCCTTGTTCTTTCTGTTTCACTGGTGCAACAAGTCTCCTAATGCTTTCTGTAAGAGGAGGGCTGAGCCTGTGATGCACGTGGGGAAAGCTGTGAAGTGTCTGGCTCCTTCTGCAAGGTCCATGAGCTCTCTGTACCCTCAGCCCAGCTGAGTGTTCAGGCTTCATGTCAGTAAACAGCTGCTCTCTGGTTAAAGCAGCTAATCTTCTGATTGCTGTAAGCTTCTCTAAGACCTGATCCTACCTGGTCCTAAGGCCTGATCCTTCTCCTAAGAGAAGGACAATTGTTGGGTTGTACATCACATTAGCAGCTAAGAATAAAAGCTGGTTATCTCTCACCCAGTAACTCTAGAGGTCATTGAACCAGTATTATAAATGGATGAGCTAAAGCTTATAAGGAAAGTGTCTGTGATTGCTGTGTGGCTGGAAGGAGGAGTAAATACAGTGAGCTTTGGGCTCTGGTGCAGTGTGTTAGCTCACTAAACTAAGCCTTTGCTTTCTTTGTAGGTAAGTGAAGGTTTGTAACAAGCTTCTATGTTATAGAGGCTTAAGCAGTAAAATCAACCTAACCATGGGGGTCAAGAAAATGATCTCTTTCCAATCCAGGACTGCAACATGATCTTTAGTTTGTTTGTGAAAGCTGTCCTGAAAACTCTCACCCTCACCCCAGAGTTCAGTTTTCAAGCACGTTGTAAGAGCCGTTAAAACTGTCATGACAGGGGGCAGCAGTTTGTGACCTTTCCAGATAAAAGGAAGAAAGGTTTGGGACAAGTACAATCTTCCAAAACCACCCTTCCTGTCTGTCTGCACAGCATTTGTATGTGCAGGCTTTGGGATTCTCCTGCATCTGTCTCTTCTGAGCTCACATGGCAGAAATGCTAAAACTGAAACCTGAAGTCGATGTCAAAGGACCTGCTCTCTGCCTAGAGTTAGCTGATTGCAAAAACCTCAGTGAGAAACAGTAATTTCTTGCTAAAAAGGTTATTAGAAGTGGCTTTACATGTGCTCCCCTTGGAAAAGGCTGGGAGGGTATATAACTTGGCTGTTGGCCTGTAGTCATCACCTGGGAGCCCGTGAGACACTTTAACTGCAACTTCCCTGCCTCAGTATTCTAGAGAAGCCCCATCCTTTGCCTGATGCTGCTGGTGGTCTGATCTCAGCAGCCACAGGACTGCAGTAGCTGCTGCTCCCCTTCCTAGGTGTTAATTGACAAAGAAGGTAGATGTTTCCTTGAGCTGAAAGACCTCCTGCCACTGCCTGGTGTGACATGACACATGACTTGTTAGGTATTAGACTGTGAGATTGAAAGGAGAGGTGGTAGCTTCTGGAACTGAAGCAAAGCTTCAAGCCTCTATCAAAGTGTTTTTCATCTTTCCTGCTTTTTAAGCTAGAGAAAATTATAACCTCTTCCTCGCTCGTTAACTATCTCAAATGCTATGAATCCATTGTGAATGACTGGATGGCAGCGTTTGGCAATGCTGACTGGAATGGTTTGTGTTGCACTGCCATCCTCTGAGCCTTGGGATGGAGAGGGTAGGTGATCTAGGTGAGGTGGCACAGGAGCTGCTTGGGCTAGTTTTTTTTGGTGCCCATTGCTTCTTCCCAGAGCACTTGGATCAAAAGGAGACACAAATCAAACCCAAACCCTTAAGGTATTGAGAAGACAGGTAGTAAGGGTCTCTTTGATGGATCTGGCTCTTAACCTTTTGGCTGGCTATGTTGCTTGGTCACAGTTTAGCTCTGCTCTCATTTACATTGAAAATTAAAGCCTATAAAACATGGAATGATGGCTTTAGCTGTGTCACTTTTTTACCTTTAGAAACATGATGAATGTTATTACATAATGTTTCCTGGACATTGGGACTCCCGAGAATCCAAAAAATAAAATAAAATAAAATTAAAGGTGATCTCAGCTGCTGTTAAGTACCTCACTGTTTCTCTGAAGATAAGAACTCAATAGCCTAGAATGAGGACATAGAAACCAGCTGTGATCATTGGGAGCCAAAAGAGCTATGTGTACCCCCGTCCTGGAGGAATGGAATTGATGGCAGCAATAAAAAGTGTTTGGCAGCTCCCTGATCAGCACAAATACTTGTACTGAGTAATTCTAGCTTTTCCTGTGCTCCCTGTTCTGGAAGAGCAGAATTGCTGCTTCCTCCTCTGAGAAGTGGAGATCAGCATGGTAGCAGCTTGACTGACTATCTTCAGTGTGATTCTTGGTGTGTGAAGACAAGGTACTGCCTCAGAGAAAAGCTTCCTACTCCTAAATTGAAGAGATGGCTTTGATGGCTCCTGCAAGGGTAAAGTTCTGATGGAGAAAGGTACCTTCTTAGCATTTAAACGGAGGTGAGTGGGGACACCTAGGCTTTCTGAGCTTACTGTGCCGTGTCAACTATAACAATCTGTAACAGAGAACAAATTGCAAATGCTATGAGGGACTAATTTAAATAAGCAAACAAACAAAGCCTTCAGAATTAATTCCTAAAAGGCATGTTTTCTATTGAAAAAAACTTCAGCTATTCATATGTTCTTTCCCCTTCTGCCATAAGCAGGCTTCCAGCTAGGATTTGAGATGCAGAGCCCTCCTTTCCTGTGAATTTCATGTTGATTCAGGAAGTACCTGGTTCAATATCCTCCTGGGACAGAGGATAAACTTAATATCTACTTAATATCTAATGATCCCAACTGTGTAAGGAAGTGCCCTGCTATTCCCACTCCATCGAGTGGAGTAATTTCAAGTCTCTAATTGGGAAAGTAATAGAATCAACTGTTGGTTTTGAGAAAATCCCAAACAAACGAAACCTGTACTTAAGTAAACTGCAGGCTGTGGCCATTTCAGGAGAGATCAGATAAACAGCTGAGGTATCCCTTCGTGTTGACTCTGTAATGAAGCAGTCCAGGCAGGAGACTTCTTGGCTTGCCTTTGCCATGAGGCAATGCTGGATGTCATTAAGTGAGACAACTTCTTGATATCACCTCACCATTTACTACTGGGCATTGGCAGCACCTGCAGACTTCAGGGATGATGAGCAAGAGGTTGTTTTATCAGACTTGGCAGACTCAGTTTGTTGCTGGCTATAGCTGCTGGTTTAACTCCTTGTCCTGTGTTGTGTAACTTACTCTGATAGAACACAATGTGTGCCCCGAAGAGATGCAGTCATTAACCCTCCTTCTCTTGAAGCCTACTGTGAGAATGTAGTCTGATTACTTGTTGACCAGCAGTAGTAGGAAACTGAGCTGTCTGCAGGGAAGGGGCATTTGTGTAAAGCAGGTCCTTGAGAAAGAGGGAAGCCAGAGCTGCCTCTACTCTTGCCAGAGCTGCCTCTACTCTCCTTCCTGACAGGAAGGAAGTATGAGGAGGGGACAGATGACAACTCTCAAATTATAACTTACAAGAATTGCCTACTGTCCTTCTACAACAACCCAGAGTACACCTGATGCTCACTTCTCTGTGGCCTCGACAGGGATGAATGTACCACTGCTAACCTGGACTTGTTTCATCAGATTAGGAGGTATTGTGAGAGCTGCTGACCAACCAACCAAAAGAATACCATTGTTCAGTAACAATTCCCACTCTCTCCTGGTGGGATCATATTCAGATAGGGAGGGATTGATGAAGGTTTTTTATAAAATCTTATTTCTTATATTCAAGGTAATCTAGGAATGAGGTAAATCATATAAAATATGATCAGTCTCCCTTGAGAAATGCACTGAGATAGCTTCATGCCTTTTTTGGATATTTAAGATAAAAGAAATCAAATGAGTAAAAGGAATGCAGTAGAATCAACTGCAGCTGTATCTTTTTCAGCTCTGCTTCTTAATTTAAATGAGGATGAAAATTTTTCTTTATGTGCCTTAGTCTCCTCTAAATAGATTGCAATGAAAGTGTCGCCTTTCATCTTTCTTCCCACAGCCTCCCCATGTTCCTACACATGCAGGGATGGGTGCTCATGATGGGGTTTGAATTTCCTTCAGAAGTCATGCCTTTTTGACACTTCTGCAATGCTTTCTTTCCTCTTTTCTCCTGTGCAGAAGGCTGTAGAGCACAGGATATGAGGATCAGCTGGTGGCAGATAGTGATGTGAGAAGCCAAAATATTGGGACTATTGCACAGTGTAGCATTTTCAGATAATTTATTGGAACACTTATACAGGAGAGGTATTAAGGATAGATGATCATGTCCCTCTGGGGATGTAAAGAATACAGGTGACATGACAAACCCTCTTCTCTGCAAGTTTCTTCTGAAAAGTATTTAATTCCTAGCACTTTTGCTTTGGTGATTTTTGCAGCAGGCCCTTAATGGACTGGTAAGCTTCACCTAGTTTGAAGCTCCTCTACCGTTTGCATCAGGCCAGCTTCTCTGGTTATAAACAGAAACTGATAGTGTTTAGTAGAATCCATCTGATATTCCTGTAGTAACACTTCTGGGTTTTTTGAGGAGGGAGAAGTTATTGTCAGGGCTGTAGGCTTAAGCTCTGCTTTTGTGTTAATTTTATGATATCATTGAGATACCACAAACTGCAGAAATTCTGTGGAGATCTGGGTTGAAAACAGCCTCAGGTAGATCCTGATTTTAAAACTGGTTATTTGAAACTATAATTTAATTTCTCTCTATTGATCCAGACTTTGCTGTTTTCATATTGTTTTAGAGGGCTAAAACCACCGCAGCTATCCCCAGATTTTAGTTCCTCCTGAGTTATCTGCTAAAGGTTAGGGCTCATCTGAATTTGGCAAATTATGAAATAATGCTCTATTTAAGTGTTAATGTGGGGCTAATAGCCCATGTGGACTCACTTCAGTTCCTTTTGCTTCTTTCCTCCTAGGTTTACTTTTACTGTAGTGCATCAGCCTGTGTCACAGATGCTATAAAATCCTGCATACCTCACTGACCTTCTGAGAGGGAAAAGCTTGCCTTTTCTTTTTTTTTTTTTTTTTTTTTTTTTAGTCATTACAAAAAGAGGAGACACCAAGGCTGTTTGCTATAATGAAGGTGTGATTTGAACTGCCTTGTGCCTTGAAGTTTAGGCTACCAGCTTAGACTGTGCAGGAATTTCTGACATCAACAAATATCAAAAGCTAGAGGTTATCTATGTATCTGTGTATTTGTACTAGCCATCCAGGAAGTTTCTCTGAGTTTTCTGAAGCCTTTGTGGTTGAACAAAAGATGTGGGGTTGCACTGATTTCTAGGCACTATATAGTTTGAGAATGAAATGGTATTAAAGACTAATCAGTCTAAAGTGAGAGATGTCATGGAAAGCCATGAGCATTTGCAAAGGTCCTTATCTAAATAGGAGAGCTTAACTAATCTGTGGATTTATTTGGTTCTTTATGAGGATAGCTGCTCCTAAACAACTGACTGGAAAGAGAAGGAAAGGCTGAGCCCATCTGTGTTCAACTTCCAATTTCTCATCAGGATCCTGGCCTATCCTGTAGATACTCTGGCCTATCCTAACACTCAACACAGGATCACTTAATGCTGTCCTCAAATTCTTGTGTTCCTCCTGGAGCTGCAGCAAGCTATGGAGTTTGGAAAGCTTTATAGCTGGTATTAACTTCCAAGTTCCTTTGGGTAAGTCCACATTGCCTGTTGTTACTCGAGCTCTCCTTCTGTAGAGTCAAGTGTGTAATGTAACCAGAGGTCCATTGTTGTGGTTTAGGAATCATACTCCCCAGTTCAGTGCCCCCTTTGAGACTCTCCCAAACCACACACTGATTGCTTGCTTGTCCCTGCCCCTCATCCTTTCTGTACCAGAGGGATAGAGTTGAGAATTGGAGGCACAAAAGTTGAAGATCTTGGGTTGAGATAAGAACAGTTTACTGGAAACAGCAGTGAGATATGAAGATGAACAGTAACAGCAACAATAAAAAAGTATACGGAAGAGAGGAGGATTCACATGCAAAAATGCTCACCAGGGACCCCAAGGTAATGAACAATGAGGACAGTGCTGCCATGCCTTTCAGTGGAAACCATGCCCTTTTTCTTGGAAAGCAGAGAATTCCTTACCTGGAACCCCAGCAATGATCTGAAGTGATAGAGAACACCATCTGGATTCCACCTAGAACTAGGACACCTCCCATGGTAGAGTGTTTGCCTTAATACTGACTTCACAGTGAATATTTACAAAAGGTTGACATTGAGAGAGAATAACCAGTGTTTGTAACAGCAGTGCCATCCTCTGTCTCCTGTAGCAGTTCTGGATTTCACCAGAAGGCTTCTTTTACCAGCTCTTATAGTGGCTTATGTTGCTCTAGAGGCAAGTATTGCTTAAGTAGAGCTTTGTTTCTGGATTATCTGAAGCAATGGTTTAAGTTCTGATACTTGTGGCACCTGGATCCCCATCTCTGAATTACCAAAGCTCTGACAAATTTTGACTTGCTCTTGCTACCTTGAATGTGAAGTTTGTTAAAGTGCTTAGAACATTTTTAGAGGTCATGATGATTCTGTAAACAAAGTATGTCTATCTGATCCATATGAATCTGATCCTGCCCCTCCTGTTGCCAGATTTTTTTGGCCCTGATTCTGTAGTCTCCCTCCTCTCTTCCCCCATGTTTCAAAACTCCTTCTCTCATACATATTTTGAGTGCATTTTCATTCTACAGAGACTCTAACCCTTATCTGCTCTGACAGCCTAAGATCCTCGCTGGTCTATTAATTTAATATTCATGAATATAAGCAGAAAGGGCTCCAGTCTCTTACCACCAATGTGTTCTTTGGTCAGGACAAAGAGAAAAGTTCTTGCCTGCTGTGATCATTAGGTATTTCTTCTGAGGCCTGTTAAGTCCACAACTGTCTTCAGGGCACAGTACCATTTACTTGTGTCCGAAGAATTTAAGACTCAGCATGAAGCCTATTTGCACACTTTGAATATTGACCCTTGCTTATAAGATAGGAAACAATTTTTATGAAGTGGGATTTTTTTTTTTGAGAGAGAGAGAGAATTAAACCTTTTGTTTCATTTCACCTTTCCTTACCTGTCCAAGGCTAGTTCTTGGAAGATTAGCTCAAAATACAGCTTTGAAACAAGCATTGAAAAGCGGAAAATCTGCAGGTACTAACCTGGATCTTGGAGTCAAAGGCAGGATGGCAGGACAGTGTTATGCTTGTAGCTAGTGTTATTTCCTAATGTTTAAGTCAAGGTACTAAGTACAATTGAATTTTAACTGTTCCCTGTGTCATCATAAAGGTATGGAATATACTACAGACACTTAAAGAAATGTGATGGAGAAAAGGCAGGTCCCAGAACTGCTGAAGGGGAGCTGGAAAATATGAGATTTCACAGCTCTAGAGTAGGAAGCAGGTGGGGGAAAAAAAGAGCTATGCTTTTTTTTGCTTGTTTTTTTTTTTTTTATCTGTTCCTTGAAGGCAGCTGAGCAGCACTTTTGTATGAGCAGGTGACACATATCTGTGTGTAAGTGTGTACACAGCCCCTACTTCTGTTTGCAGCCTCTGGGTCATGTGTTTGCTTCAACTTGGAAAGTCCAAGTCCTGTTTCTCACACAAGGCCAGCCTCAATTTGAAAACAAAGTAACACTAATGTTCAGAAATTCTGCCTATAATAGCAATAAAACCTGTAACTATTTATGTGCTAGCAGCTGAGCATGAGTCTTTCTTGTCACAAGTCAAGCCACATGTGTCTAGTTATGGGGACTGTGTGTGATCATCTTGCAGCCAAGTGACCCTAGTACCACTGCAGCACAACCCTTCTCTATTTCTTCCACACCGGTTTTGGGCTCTAGTGCTGCTTTGGCTAGCTGAGACTGACTGCAAAGGCTAAGAAATATTGAATTGGAATTCAAAAGAATTTTGATCAAGAGGAGATACCGTCCAAAATGAACCAGATGGAATTCAAGACAAGTATAGAGATTTTCCCTTAGGAATGAGAAATCAAATGTGTGAATACAAATAGGGGATGGTGATCTCAGCAGCAGTTCTAAGGAAGACCTGTTGGATTAAATGATCTGCAAAAGGCAAGAGTCTTATTCCATCTCCAAAGGAAAAAAAATGGAGGAGGGGAGAAAAGTCTTTGTTTGTAGGAAAAGAGGGGAGTATTTCTAAGGAAACTTTAGTGGGAGCATCTTGTTCAACCTTGGTAACAGTTGTGGAGAAAAGGGATTTAGGAAAAAGGGGCACTATGCTTCCTCTGAGAGGCTATCTGCACTAAAAGCCAGAGAAATGGGAATAGGAGAAGGCTGCTTTACTGAAGACTTGGTGGAGGGGGCAATGATAAGTAACTTGCCCTCTGTGTGAATGAAGAAGTATGAAGTAAGGGCAGACCATTTACTCTAATACATGCCTCAAGAAGGCATTAGAATAATTCTTACTTTTAAAGTAGCTGGATAAGGATCTTCAGAAATAGCCAAGGTTGGGCTGTCTCCATTTCCTTAAGGAAGAGATAGGAGGGGCCTTCTGGCCCTACTTCTAAATGATCTATCAATGACTAATCAGATTATGACTACTTCATTTGACCTCAAGAGAAGATATGCTTAATTTCTATATCAAAACTGCCATTCAAGAAAAATGAGTAGTGGCTTTGGGACCTTCCTGCACCAGCTCCTCATTTATTCCTTTCTGTGTGCAAGTTGTGTTCACTGGGTAGGGACTGCACAGTGGCTGCGGTGCCGACTGTCCTCTGGGGTGCCACTGCTGGAGACATGACCTGAATTTACAGTCTCTGCCCATCTTTTTTCTTATCTCCAGGATCAGTGTACATCAAACTTACTTGCAAGTCTCCCATTCAGGATCAGGGATCAAGAGCCATCTACTTTCTGAACTCTACCCTCTGTTATTTTGTTTTTTTATTTTGGAAGAGTTGTTAGGAAGTGGCACTAGTAGTGCACTGCAGGAACTAGCTGACAAACTCTAAGCTAGTAAAACACTGACCTGAGAGATATCTAGCAACTGAGACAGGGATATGAAAGTAGAAAATCCTGTAAATTACAGTTGTAAATGCAGTGCAGATGAAATGGCCTTCCTTGCATTTCTGCAGCAAGTCTAGGGACTTTATCAAAGGTAGCTTAGAGGATATGTCAATTTGTGTACAGTTGCAGGTAAAGAAAAGACAGGTCTTAATAAATCTCTACACTGAAATATGCTTTCCTTCTTTCTAACCTTTGCTGTCAATGGCTTGCTTTCGGTTATCTTTCCAAAAGGAGTGGTTGTATGTTTCAAAGAATCTGAAGATTATCTTCTTGCCTTTCCTCTCTCCTTTAATTTGGTCAGTCTTTCACTCTGAGATGCAACAAAGGCTGTTTTCCCAGAGAAACTGGGCAGTAACCAAAGGCCATAGCAGTTCAATGGAAATATTGAGTGACTGCACAGAGGTGTTTGGAGTAACGCTTCTGAAATGTTCTGGTTAGAAGAAAAAGCATGGCCCAGGCAGTAGAGGCTGCTAAACTTGCTTTCCTCTTTGGTTACATGAGGTCTGGGAGCATGGTACATATCACAGCTACACTCTTGCTCCAGTGAATATGGAGGTAAGTGGGCAATCTTTTTGCTGTGAACAGAGGGAAGGTAATGCTGAGACAACAGAAAAATCTGCAGGACACAGAGGTGGCAGTCTTCTCTTTTGTAAAATGATCTCTGGGAGTATCCTGGCTAACTTACTGTCACATCAAATATTGACTTCGGCTTTTCTTGAGGTGATCTCTAATTCCTACTGTGGCAAATGAAGTCTCATGGACCCATGCTTTGACTATCCTTCATACAGCAATCACCAGGAGCTAAATAGGTTACAGGGATCTTCTTGCCATGCTGAACAGGGAGCAGAGCTGCTTTACTGGATCATAACTTAGAATCCTAGTGTGAAGTGCTTTTGTAGTACATAATAAATTTTTTCCCAAATACTTCCATATTCTATTTTTATATTGTGCTAATTGTAACAGCCATGTACTGTGAAATTTGCTCAGAATGCTTAGTAAAACATCTGTTGACTCTTTCACACTTGTGCTCTTAGAGAGTGGTTTAAGTCTATTGCCCTACTACCCAGGGGACCATAAAATCTGGACTGTAGGTGCCCAAGGGTGGGGTAAAGGAGGATGGTGGTATGGTTACAATTGCTGGTAGTTTACAGTCTGAGTGGTTTCTGACTGGCAGCTGCAGCCAATACTGTGGCCATGGGGGACTGTGGCAAAAGGTACGTACTGTTGTTCCCTAAATGTGTAGTGGTAATATTCAGTTGCTGATATGACTGCCTGAGGAGATCTTGGCACTTTCTAATGTAACATTAAGCCTTTTCTATGTACATCTTGCTGCATTCTAATGTCTCAGCAATGCTCCAGTAGGCAGAGACTACAGTGGAAAAGGTATCATCTGCTGTTAATATGAGATGTGTAGACAGACTGCAGCTGCCATGCTTTCTTGCCCATTGCAGGGCCTTAACTTCATGTGATGCGCATGCCACAGAGTCCTTCTACCTGAGAAAATACAGCTGGGAAAATGTGCTTGTGTATGTTAATAAAGTGCTTCCTCTGCTTCCTGGTCTTCCCCCCAGTTTTTCCATGTGTGGAAGCTTTTTTATTAATGTGCACAGCTAATTTACCCCCTTCTGATGCAATAGAGAAATGAAGATACAGATCTGAGATAGGACTAACTGACAGCTCTGAGGTCTGCATTTGCATCCTCTGATTTCATCTGTTAGCCACTAGTCAAGGTACTTTTTTCCTTGCACTCAGTGTTTTGCTAAGAATTCAGTAATGAAATCCATTGTGAAATTTCAGAATTAGTTTTGCCAGTGGTGGACTATCAACAGGCAGTAGATGAACTCTCTGACATAATGAAAAATGTAGATAGCAGAAATGAGGGAAACCAGCATTTGACTGATCTGTGAGGGGTTTGCAACAGCTGGCTTCTATCAACTTTTGTTACCAGATCCCTGTCTATGACCTGATATGCCTTGGAACTCTTAATTTTCTCTGCTTGTGTAATTCGGGATAGTTACACATCTAAATGAAATGTTGTCATAGATAGACACATAAGAACTTTAAATATGGGCTGTTTTCTTTTGAAAAATACTTGGATGGGAAACCAGAAAAAAGGATCTCTGTCCCTCTCTGAATACTAAAATTCAGAACGGTATCACTCTCAAACTCTTGGGGCTCAAGTGAGGCTTTTGATACTGGATTACTTTGAATGGAAAACTTCAAACTGGCTGCTAATATTTTCCAAGTCAAATGTATCAAATCGTACAGTACCACTTACCTTTTTGAGATGGAAGTGCAATAAGGGGAGAGCCTTATAACTACAACTGATTTAATGAAAACCCTTTAATCTCATTAGTCAGTGAAGCACTGTGAGAGCCCCTTCTGTCAAACCTGTGCTTCAGAAATGCTGTGGCCTCAGGCTATGTTTTGGAATTGAAATTTTAGCTTTCTGAATCCCAACTTGATCCGCAATTTAAGTGTAGTCATTAGAGTGGCAATTTTGAGGCTCTTTCCCTTTGTGGACACTGTGGATATGTTCATGCCAGAAGTGGTATAGATTCTGATGGGGTGAATTACTTGCCACTGGTAATAAATCTCATTCTCAAAGTCACCTATTTCAGATTTCCCCCTGAAAAAACTTATACCACAGCTCCAAGGATTGAACTGAAAAGCAATGTTAGACCATAGGCAGAGGTAATTTATAGTATTTTTACTCTTGCTTTTCCCATTGGGGTGTTAAAGCTCTGCAACGAAAAGATCCATTCACAGTGGTGTAGATTGCCTTGGTGCATATACGCCCCCTAGTGCCAGCCTTATCTCTTTAAGGCAGAAATGCAGCTTCCTTTTTATTTACCTGTCCCGAATCCAGCTTCACCTCCCAATTACTTAGCTAATCTCTTCATAGAGAACAGGTCTGTAAATCTAGCTACAGAGCCATGTGTACTAATGCTCTGTGTCCATACTGTCTGCTTGGTCCAGGAGCAGAACTTCATGCCTGAATTCACTGAATGCCCATCCAGCTTCTTTGGGGACAATGGCATATCTCACGGTACGATATTCACAGGCTTGCTTTAGCTGGCCCTCTTTGAAGGAAAATATCCTGTGTAGTGCTTCAGCTCTGGTGTTTGTTAGTATATCAGAAACAATGGTGTGAAAATGCCTTTAGCCCCTGATATGTTGCAGAATATTAATAGTAGGAGAGAGACCCTTAGATTGGTTTCTTGATTTCTTTGCTACCCAAGGAACTGGTTCCTCACTGCTTTCTGGGAAATTCTCAGTCTATCCCTCAATATGACACTTGCCTGCTAATGTCTTCACAGTGCATTTCCCTGGCTGTTTTGAGGGAACTAGGGGAGGTTGGAAAGAGGAAGGTTAAAAATGTGCATTTCTTACATTAGAATGGGATAAATAAATAAAGGTTTATTAAAGGTAGCATAACTGAGAGGGACGAAATAGAATCAATAGATGTGCCAAGACCGGTATAAATAAAGAAGTAATGGGAAGGACCTGAAGGACCAGGAGAAGGTGTAATTTTATCCTGGAGGTTCTTGCTTGTTTTACCACAGACATTCAGAACATTCAATAATTCAATTGTTTAATGAAGTTTTACATGATATCTTGCCCCGTCACTTCTCTTTTGTTGAATAAGCCTCGCCCTTGATCTTTATTCACTGTTATATTTTCTAGCACTCCAGTCATGCCTGTTGTCCACTGGAATAGTTGCAATTAATGGGCGTCTGTCTTAAAACAGGATGTCACCAAACTAAGTGTGGCACCTCAAATAAGAATTTGAGAGCACTGAATATGGTGGAAAAGTTAGTATAAACTCACTAATGAGGAGCCAAATCATTAGAGAATACCAAAACTAGTGAGATGACATTTAATGAGTAAATACAAGTCATTGTAATTGATTAAGGCTGAATACAGAAACAGGTCTGCAAAAAGGTCCATGTTTTTCCCCTTAAAAAAAAAATTGGTCTTTTGTGAGAAATGGACAAAAATTTCAGTGGTTTTAGGGGGGATCACATTCTTTGGTTCTTTGTGAAATTGTTTTGCATTTAAAGTTTTGAGAAAATTTGTTAGAATTCTAAGCAGCATGTTGTTTCAAAGTATGTTATTCTGCTTTTAATGCATCAAAGTGACATGTGGTGAAATTTGAAAGTGCTTTTTAACTAGTACACTTGGGTGAGCTGAACATAAGTTCAGGAAATGTCCTGCTCCAAGCTCCTGGCTTTCAAAGATAGGAGGAATATATGTACATAGACATGCATAGGTGTATGGAACAGGTTTATATAAATAAAGTTTACTTATCCCATCCAAAACAA
This sequence comes from Toxostoma redivivum, assembly GCA_013397375.1. Lineage (NCBI taxonomy): Eukaryota > Metazoa > Chordata > Aves > Passeriformes > Mimidae > Toxostoma > Toxostoma redivivum. The sequence goes on along the minus strand of VXBI01010185.1, from coordinate 97,729 downwards.
GCATTTATTTTGGCCAAGGAAAAGAAAATCAGCAGCTGGCAATGCTGGAAGCATCTAAACAAAGGATAAATCCAAGATTTATTTGTCCAGTTAGGAATTTTAAGTGTGACAGTATCATGGTATGAAGGTGGGAGGAACATCCTCTTCACACAGCTACTGTGCAATCACTTTTAAAATGCTACAGTGCAGTTTGGACACCTGACTTCCAAAATATTGGGCAGGTTGCATGGAGTGCAGAGCACTGCAATGTAATGTAATCAAAGATTGGAGTGACTTTATTTACAAAGACAGATTTAAATATGTATGGCTTGGTTAAGTTATGAAGAAAGGATATAGGCACTAATAGTCTAGATATTTGGAGAGCTGGAGAGCACAGGCCTGGTTAAGTAATCTTAATAACCACCTAAGCTAAAATTTCACAATGGATGGCAGAAAACTGCACAATGATGAGATGTCTTCTTTTGCCAACTGGTTACCTTGATTAGGCAGAGGACATCCTGTGGTGTGGGGTTTTTGCAATGTACCTGAAAAAGAGAAGCAGCAAATGTAGACATCCCTCCCTGTGGAAATTCTTCTGCACTGGCCAAGGGTTCCACGTGAACCAATCTTTCTTCTTCCAGATAGAGATGCTGCATAATGGCAGAACATAAGCAGAGCAAGCTAAGTCATTTATCTGCTACAAAATGTTCAAAGGCAAACTGTGGTTAAAGCCATGAATTTTGATGATTTATTGTACTTGGAATCATCCTGAATTTGTTGAGACACCCCATTTTTAGGTTAAATGGACATCTCTGGATTTCTGGTTCCTGTCAGACTGTTCTGAAATCTATCTAAAGTGTACTTAGTGACCAGGGAATCTCCAGTCACGGAATTATTAAGGCTGGATGGAGCTTGTCTACTCTCTCTACTGAATGTACAGTCAACTAGAGCACGTTGCTTATATGTCTGGATGGGATCAGAATAGCTGCCAGGCTAGAGACCCCACAACCTCTCTGGGCAACTTGTTCTAGTGCATGACTACCTTAAAAAAAAAACCAACAACTTTGTTTTCCTTATATTTGAAGGGCATTTCTTGTATTTCATTTTGCATTCTGTGCCTCTTGCTCTTTCACTGACACCACTAACTAGAGTCTGACTGTGTCTTTGCTGCCTGCAGTCAGAGATTTATATTGGTAAGATTCACCCTAAGTTTTAATTGACACTAGACAATACCAACTCTGTCAGCCTCTCGTGTGTTGTATGTTCCAAGTGCTTGTTGTTCACTGCTGGACTCCCTTCAGAGTGTCCATGTCACTATTGCATTAGGGGGCCCAGATCAGGACACAGCACCCCAAATTCTGTACCTTCCGTGCTGAGGAGAGGGGAAGGATCACCTCCCTTGACCTGCTGTCAAAGTTTTTCTTCACAAAAGGCTTCTGACTGCCACACACACTGATAGCTCCTTGTCAATTGTTTATGCAATAGAACTCCAAAAGCCTCTTTTGTGGAGTGGCTTTCCAACCAGTTGAAGCCCAGCATATAATGGTTCATGAGGTTTTCTTTCCTGGGTGCAGGACTTTGTGCTTCCCTTTGAACTTCTGGAGATTCCTGTCATTTCAATTCTTTAGCCTGGCACAGTCCCTCTGAGTGGCAGCACAGCCTCCTGGTGCACCAGCCATTCCTGAGTGCTGAGTGCTCTCTTCACCACTGTCCAGACCACTCCTGAATCACAGAATCATCAAATCCCATCCCTCCTTTTCTAAATTGGTCATTTCATTGTGAAGGGTGACAGGTAGGCCAGGCATGCTATCTATTTCATGCTGACTACTCCAAATTACTCTCTTTTTTTATCCTTAATATACTTGGAAATGGTTTCCAGAAGCATTTGTTCCATCACTTTCCCAGAAATCAAGGTAAGGCCGATGGGCCTGTAATTGCCCAAATCTCCTTTTTGTAGATGGGAATGAGTGGTGTTTGCTGATTTGGAAATTATCAGAGGAAACCAAGTGCATTAATCCACTTCCCTTTTTTTAACTCAGTTTGGGAAAATTTGTATTTTACCTGGGAAAAAATAATAGCAAGTCTTAAAGCTTTTGTTTATCTGGAAGAAACACTTACATAGCAAAGCTTCGGCAAGTGTAAGGAAGTCGGGGAGTGGAGTCAGATCCTGCAAGTTGTATCTGTGAGTGGATGAAACTTGCACTCAATTCAATGTTACTGAACTAAGGTGGCACTTCCTCTTCCCTAGGAAGAGTATTTCAGTTCTCTCTCATCTCAAAGGCATTGAGTAGCCAGGACACACCTTTCCTGGGCATCTGTCTCAGAGTGACACTGAAAGGGTCCCTCTTCTGGGAACTGCCGGGCGGGAGGGGACAGAAGACCCGGCCTCTCCACTCCTTGTACTCCCTGCTGCTTTTGTTCCCTGCCTTAATTCCCTTTTGAAGGGCTGATATTTTATTCAGCAGCCCCTGCTGTGCTGAAGCCCGTGACAGAAGTTTCTCAAAAGCACTCCGTTGACAAAATGCTAACAGCTGGTCTTTGAAACTCAGGGAGTGCTAGTCGGAGAGGTGAGGGTGGCAGGGAGCAAAGCAGAGCAGGGAAGAGAGAGAGAGGGTAGGGCGGCAGAAAATGCACTGTTTGTTAGGAATAATGAGGCAAAAATATGACAGAGGTTTTTATTGCAAATAATAGACAGTGAACTTCAAACAACAGCAGAGAATCATTAAAAACCCACAGCAACAGAGTTAAATAAATGCATAATTAGCCAGCGCCATGAAGGTGGAATTTACTGCACTGAGATTCTTAAGGGAGAGTCAATAAATTCACAGCTGGTTTGGGTTTTTTAATTATTATTATTCTTTTCCCTCCAGAATAAATGAAAATGTGAATGAGCCCAGGGCTGTTTGCAAGGTTTTGGCGGGATTTCTCTTCTTGTTGGCACAAACTGCAGCCTCTGTCTCAGTGGAGACAGGGCTGCCAAATTCACTCTCCCAAGGGAGGCAAGATGATTTGTGAGTGGCAGGGCTGAATGCTATGGGTGTTTGATATTAAACCAATGAGTAAACATGTCTGATTCTAGGGAAAATTGAGAAAACATGGGGAAATGCATTACAAATCCTGCATGTACCTTAGCATGTGTGTGTAAGACTATGTGTAAGAATATTAGGCTAAGAGGGTGTGTTACTCCTGCTCTTGACTTCTACATCAGAATCCTTGAGGCTCTTGATTGTGAATTTGTGCTACTGCAGTGCGAGCTCTCACTGACATGTGCATGTGGAAGCAGGGGTCTGCCTGTGGAGCCCTGCACGAGAGGTTTTGTGTGGGTCCGCACAGAGTGGGGCTGGTTTTAAACGGTAACAAAGTACACGTGTCATTGCAGCAACAGCAAGCTGGTATAATGGTGTATCTGCACCAGATACCCCTCTTGTTCCTCTTCCCTCCACAGTGCCATGCATACTAGACTTGTGTGAAAATGTTCCTCACAAATGCTTTTTTTCCCCCAGGATAAAATGCAGATTTGTTCTGAACAGATTTCTGCCTATGTTTCCACAAGCTGCATCACTTTCACAGACTGCCTTTCCAACACCCCCATTTCCTCTCTGCATTAGGTACAAATGAAGACCTGTAAACCCAAAAGGCAATGGTGATACAACGAATTTTGTCTGGTCAACTTGAAGCAGGCCCTGTGTGAATCCTGTGTTTCACTGTGTTCCTGGAGCCAAAATCAGACCAGGAAGCAATTCCTATAAGTAGCTGTGTTAGGGAGACTTTTTTTTGTAACAATTTTAGATGCAGTATACCATGCTACTTCTGTAAAACTAAATACTTTGATTTTGAGATTATCAGAAAGCTTTGTTTTGATCAAAAATGTCAACATTCTGAATTGGAATTTTCATTCCATGGGGGAATAGAAAAACAAATACAAAAGTTCAAATTTTTCATCACCAGCATACAATGAAAAAAATCTTCAGGTTTCACAAAAGATAAAAAAAACCTCACTGTTTTTCTCTACATGACAAAGTGACACCTGTAAAATAACCTATAGAACAGAGTTGTTTTCCTTCCCCACTTCTCACCAACACACAGAAAAAGCAGCAGTACTTTGTGGCACTTGATTTGAGCCAGTCAGCTCTGTGCTCTTAAAGCACTGGAGGTTCAAAACCAAAATCTGAGTGAAAGCCATGTTGTCTTCTATAAAGCTCTGCCTGCTCCCTTAACCATGTTGCTGATGGAGCATATGCCCACTGTTGGGACTGAGGGCACCTTCAGCTGCCAACATCAAACCTTCCACGTGAAGGCAGATTTAGTACAACAAGCAGTTAGAGAGTCTGAACTGAGGAATTTGACCCCCTCTGTTGATTCTCTTACACCCCAAATTCTTATGCCAAGTGTGATTGGGCTTTTTTAGGCTACACATGGAAAGATAAAGACCATAATTTAGAGCTGGACAGTGGGTACTGAAGTACAGTAGTATAAGAAAGAAGAATGACTCTCTTAAATGACAGGGGACACTTGAAATTGTGAGATGCTTCCTACTCCTATGGCTAAAAGACAAATGATTTCAAGAAGTTTGGTCTAAGATTATCTGACAAGATAAACACTTTTCAGCAAAAAGGTAATGAGAAAAAGGTGTGCCTAACCCCAGAGGAAGGGAGAGAGACAACAGAGATCACATCATGCTATCAGTATGCCACCAAGCTGGCAATTGATGCTGATGACAAATGGACACGGGAGATAAAATCGGAGTCATGACTTGAAGCCTTTCTCTGGAAAGCCTGTGCCTGCCTCTGATGGAGACCCGGAGCTCTGCTTTCTCTTTGCACCTCAACAACGAATGAGCAGCTTATCTCCCAGCAAAACAGTGAGCAGAACTGCGGGTGAGTGCTGTGTGGGCTGAGTGTGTGCACAGGTCTGTGTGCTGGAGAACATTTGTGTGCTTGCCTGTGCAGGCATGAGCACCACAGGAGTATCTCTGTAGCTGTGGGAGGCACAGGACCAGAGGTATCAACCCCTTTGCACCTGCAGCTACAAATTAATAGGATTAGCCTGAGGTTTTAAAAAAGCTGCTGTTAAAGGCTTTTGTGTTAGCTGAACATGTAGGTTACCCATGGCACCTTGCTCTGCATTCTGGGGGGTTTTGGTGGAAGGAATTAGAGTGACCACGTGTACTTAGGAGCTGCTAGAGGGTATTATCTTGCCACAGATGGTATCATTCCTGCTAGTAAAGCAACCAAGGGGAACAGGAATTGGATGTTGAGGTCACAGAAGGAAACAACATGAAGCACCACTTACATGCTGGGAGCAAATATTAAGGGATTCTAAGGTTTGACTCATGAGGATATAAAGTTCTCATCTGACACCACCACAAATCACCCATGCCTGGCAGGGACAGGGAGAGGGAAGGTTGTGAGAATGAGGGGACAAAAACTGGCACATTCTGCCTGTTGTCCCATAGTCAAAGTTTCTAGAAGAATGATGGAAATGACTGGACCACCTGTGTGGGTATTGCACAGGGGCCTAGATGGGCTGGACAGTGTGAATGTAAGGACAACATGCTCACAAGGACAGCCATTGTGCCTCAGTATCTACTCTTGAAGGGTATCTCCTACTGCTATGCCTGGGTATCCTGAGGAAAGCTGCTTGTGTGGGAGGGTTGTTAGCAGTGTATGAGCGAGGGAGCTGCGTTGGAAGAGAAGGCAACACTGAGCACAGCAGCCTTTCTCCTCCAAATGTGCAGCATGAGGTCTTGGAGAAGTGGAAAAAAAAAGGCAGATGTGACAGGAGGAGGAGTAATAGGGAAAAAAAAGCAGCTGTGAAAATAACTCCTAGTGTTTAAGGTGTGGGAGAAAGGATCTGGATGTTTTCAGGTGCTCTGGACATTTGGTCCAGCCTTTCACATAGCAGGAGAGTACAGTGGTTGGCATGGGTGGGCAAACCAGCCTCCAAGAAGTGCTTGTGCTCTGCTAGAGCTCTAGTCCTGCTTTACCTGCCTTGGAGTGTCTCTGTCCTGTTTGTACAGGCCAGGTCTAGGTGCAGCCATGCAGTCTGCACAGCTCATCTCCCAGGACACACTTAAGTGTCCTGGGAGATTGCAAAGTGAGGCTGCTGCACCCTTAAGTCATTGCATGCCTGAAAAATTGCTTTTGCTGCGACAGGTCCACCCAGCCTGCCCTGACCTAGCACCCCAAGCAGGGACATACTGCTGTTTGTATCATGCACTGATGCAGAGAGACTGAATCTCTGCTTCTGCTGGCTAGGAAATATCTCGCTGGGGGATTGTCACAGAGTGCACCAAATAAAAGAGAAAGAAAAAGAAAAAATAAAATAAGTCTTATGTTCAGACCACCTTCTGGCTCAGAAAAGTTCAGGAGGTTTCAAAACAACCTCTCCTTGCAGAAGTCCTGAAACTCCCAACTGAGCTAGCACTGGTGAGACTAAAAGCCATAAATCAAGCTCTATCTCCTTTTGAAAGAATTGGAGAGGGTTTTTTTTCATCCCTCAATTTCTATTTTATGATGGAATCCAGGAGGGTTTTGCACACCAAGCCTACATAATGCTGTAGAAAGTCAGGATACAAACAAGAGCAAGCTCCAGAAGCATGCCACTGAGAAGTTCCAGGTCAACAGGCCAGAACCAGCTCAAGGTTTGTTCACTGCTTAGGTGATGTGGAATGGTTTGGGGAGCAGGCTGATCCTGGAGTAGTCATGATCTGTTTCCCCCACCCCTTGCTTATGCCTCATTGGCTCCATTTGGACTCTGCTCGGGTTGTGAACTGTCCCTATTGCATTTCCTGTTGCACCCCTTGTCCTCACAGTGAGGCACTTGTAACATAGGCAAAAGAGAAAACAGAGTTGTGTCTTTGCAGGGCTGTTTGGCTGTCTTTGCGTATGGACAAGGCATGAGGGTTTTAAGCATTTCTCACTCTTTGATCTGCCCTTTCTGCCACCCTGGAGCAGCAGTTAGTGGTATCATGTGGAGGGGAACAGGGTGGTAGATTGAAAGTTAAACTATACAGTTCATCCTGTGCAGTTAGTGGAGGCAAACACACACACTTTGGGAATAGTTTATTTTTTAAGCTGGGTCTCCTAGAAAGGAACAGCTGAAAACCTAAGTTGAAGTGGCTGCTTACAGCCATCCCCGTGACCATGCTCTGTCAAAGCTCAGCTCTTCCTATAGCTCACGAGGATCCCCTTTACCTTATCCCCCACATTTGTATGTGTTACCCATCAGTGCAATTTCACAGGCTTACTGAGGATTGCTTTGTATGATCTCCATGCATAGACTTCATTGCTCCAAAATGCAGCTGTGCCATGAAGCCAGCATTTACACAACAAGCTTGTTTTCAGTCTGCTGCAAACATCATATTTCCAGAAAGATCTAGAGTTTGGCGGCACAAACTGTTGTAAATTTGCAGAGCATGGTGGCTTTTGCTTGACGAAGAGAAGCAGAAAAACAGAGATGCAGAAAATAGAGATATGAACATGTGGTCCTAACCACAAAAAAAGTTTTTGAAGCGGCTGCACTGACCCAGCTGGTATAGGTTTGGATCTATAATTGCAGTGGTTCTCATGACACTTCCTCTTTCCAAAAGCTTTTTGGCAGAGACAGTGTAGCTGGCAGGAACGACAGTGTGAAATTAAGATAAATGAAGAATATGGGAACATGGATCCCTAGAAGGAGGTTGGGTTGATGTTGATGCAGATACAAATTTTCAGGTACTGTTTTTCCTTCTCTGCAACTAGAATAGCAACAACACAAGGAGAAACTGGAGTAANCTGATGCTCCAAAAGGATGTGCTGGAGTCAGTTGGAGATGCGGGAGAGTGTCTGAGCAGGGAGGTTGTGGGATCCCACAGCCAAGGAAGGCAGCTCCCGGCGTCAGGATGGTAGAGAGGAGTTTCTAGCGACCTTCCTTCTCTGAGCCAGACAAGCGAGATAACAAGAGCCTGAGAGAACAGGCCCCTACCCCACCTCTCCTTTCCAATGTTGTCCCTCTCCTCCCCCGGCAAGAGAAACTGTTACCTTAGCTACTGAACTTGGATGTAGTCAAAATACTTAGCTTAACAATGGGAAAAATTCCACAGAAAGAAAAGGGAAAAATTCAACCCCAATAGCAGTAGAGGAAAAAAACAGCCTTACATTTAGTACAGCAGCTAAGGGTTTAGGAGAGCCTAGTTCATATTGTTGTTGCTGTGACACACACACACACAGATAAAGACACACCTGACTCCGAGTTGGTCATGCAGGAAAAGTGAGACTTTATTTACAAAACATTTAAAGGAATCTAACAATGAGCAAGGATTGGACAGTGATGGTCAAATGTCTTAACTCCATTTGCCCATCACCTGCCCTTCTATGCTCTCTTCCTCCAAAGAGGAATGCAAATAATTCTTGTTTACCAGAAAGTGTGAAAGAAATGTGTCAACATCACAAGGCAAAAAACTCCAGGGCAACAGGTTAATGCCTTGCTTCTCCTGTAAACTCATGTTCAGCTGCCTTGAAAAAGAAGAGGCACCCTGTCCTTTCTCTTTGGAGCCTCAATGTAATATATTTTGACATACAGTTTGAAGCAGGTGTGCCAATCTGGCCAGTACTAAACCAGAGGCTATAGCCTGGTGTCTCCTGTCTAAGAGTATAGATGGCACTAGCACAGGGCATGGCTTTTTGTGGCCCTACTGCTTATGAAAGACAGGGATCAATGCATGTCCAGACCTGCTGTGAAGGGACTTTTGTCTAGGAGGATGGGTGGTATGAAGCTGTGGAGGCTCGCTCAATAACTGAAAAGTAGATAATTCTATAAACAATTAATGGGTGCTTAGGAGACAAATCTCTGTCAGTTGCCCATAGTCATTTGACAGTTGTTTTTTGACATGACAAGTGAGAGGGATGCTCACCATGTGAAATCCCATGCCCAGTGGAATATGCAGACAGGTGAAGTCTCTATGCAGCTAAATTCCCTTGTCAGATTTTATGCCATCCAGATGTACCCATTTGGATCATTTCAGGAAAACATTTGCACAATGGGGAGCTTCCGTCAACTCTCCTCTGTCCTCCCCATGAATTGTATGCAGAAATGCAAAGTCCCCTTTTTGCAGGGACAGTTTGGTTCTGCTGTATTTTAATATGATTATGGGTCAGTCAGGTTCTAATTTACTTTAAATAGTAGCTTTCTTTAATTAGCAACTTATGTATATGAGATGTTAAATTCTTCCCTTTTTTTTCAAAAGTATTAAAATAAATTCCCTCCAAACTGATCCAGCTAATGGTTATTTCATCAACAGGGCAAAAATATCTGTCCCCACACAGAGGCTATTTTTTGGTGGGGAAGCAGGTTTGATCTTTTGAGTCAAATGATTCCTTCAAGGGAAGATCAGTAAAATAGAATTCCAGTAGTATAATCAAGCTGAAGTAACAGCAAGAGAAGAGACAAGTATAGGTGAATTGCAGGTCACTGGTTCCTTTTTCTCTTGAACAAAGTTCTCTGAATGTATTAGAAATTGCTGAGATTCTCCAACTTTCCACAAGATCCATCTTGTTACTTAAATTTCCTTTTATTTTTCATTGTTTGCTCTGTGGCAGGTACTAGTATGTACAGTACTTTACATGTTGGGTAAAGATGTGCAAAGTAATCCTTAACTTTATTTTTTTTTTTTACAGTGGCCGCAAGCAGAGTTTCCTGAGGAGGAAAATTAAGCATTTAGTTAGTTTGTTGCTACAAAAAAGTTATAGTCTGAGTGTCAGTGAAGTTGGGATCCTCAAATGAACATTGTCCCTGAGACCATAGGGTTGTTTTGGGAATTTTTGTTGTTGTGTTTTTGGTTTGTTTTTGGTGTTTTTTTGGTTTTTTTTGTGGCGGTGTGGCAGTGGTGGGGTGTTTGGGTTTTTTTTGCCAGCTGGCAACATATCTCATGGGAGACAAAGGCTGACCTTCATCTACCCTGACTTTAAACATCTGCAGTTCAGATATCTAGTCTAAACCCCTCACCCTAAACCACCCTGTGAAGTGTTGCTGTAACTGTCCTTGTCAAAGGATCATTCTCTTCTGTCAGATTGCAGGAGCTAGAGGACCTTCCCTTCCTGTGTCCTTCTCCCTGAGAGAGGTGTAAACTCCATCAGCCACGGATAGAAAATTTTCTGCAGAGGCCTGTGGAGCCAGCAGTATCATAGGTGAAGGGAACAAATGATTACCCTTCCTTCTCTCTGAAAAATGTGATATACATTAGAATAGCTCTTAGATGCGTATGTATGGGTGGGATTTTTCCATATCAGGCTATTTTTGTCACAATTGCTTAAGAAGAAAGACTTTAACTTCTTAAGAAAGTTCAAGAAGAAATGTACTCTGAAACTGGATTTGAAGAAAGAGATTAAGTGGGCCACAGGAGAGAAGTTCTACATTGCTAAAAAGGGTGTGAAGGTTATATGCCCCCCTGATTGTTGAAATGCTTTCTGGTAAATTTTGATACTGAAATAGAGGGCTCTGCCCATTTCTAGTCCTCCTACTGGCAGGGGAAGGGAAATCTAAATCAGATATGGGTGGTTTCTACCCGCATTTGGAGAGAGGCCAAAATACCTCTGAAGGGTTATATAGAGGTGTTCTTTATCTTCCTTGACTTTTTTTCATTTTGCTCTAAAACCTACCTTTGAATACTTTTGGTAGAACCAGTTCTCCAGCAGGTTTATTTCTCCCCTCCTCTGTCCACTATAAAAAACCCTTTCCCCTTGCCTTAAGATACAACAACCATATCTTTACTTCCCCTGGTGTCAACTGTCTTTGGGAGGTTTTTGGTTTTGCCTTTGTTGTTCACCATGCAGATTTTCCTTTCTTTCAGCACATTGAATTTCAGGCTGGATTGACGGTCCTGTGGAGCAATGTTTTTCTGTGTGATAAATAACAGGAGTCTCTGTACTGACCTAATGAATTTGGGATTTCCAAGGTGACAGAGTCCATAGAAATGTTGAAGAGTTTAGGATTAGCAAGCTCTTAAAAAAAGTTATTGATAAAAGTTATTGATAATGCAATTGCAGCATACTAAAAGGGTTTGGCTGACTGCTTGCTTTCTCCTCTGAGGCTGGAGTGGATGTGGCTCAGTGGCAGTACACTGGAGTGGATGTTGTCTCCTTTCTTTGTCAACCAGAACATCTTTGCTTCCTTCAAACAAAGTTTGGGCAACCTGAGTTAGTGGAAGGTATCCCTGCCCATGGTAGGGATGTTGAAAGTAAGAGGTATTTAAGGTCCTTTCCAGTCCAAGCCATTCTGTGGCTTGGAGAAAAAGAGCTGATGATCCAAACAGAGACTGTTTGGTTCATGTTTTTCATTGTTCATGCTCACTCTGGTGGATGTTACTTGTTACCATCCACAGCTCAAGCTCAGGTGACTGCATGTATGCAAATTGGGAGGATGTTTAATGCTTCTTACCTCTGGCTTCTGACCCTGCTCCACATCTGAAAATCTTTATGATTTGGTGGCTGATTATTTGCCCATCAGATGGGTAAATGAGTTATAGCAGAGCCCTTCATCCTCCCCCTGAAAAAAAAATTGGTATAAATAGCTTTCTTGTTGGGCAGTGAGCCAGAGAGGGCTGGGACAGAATGGGACACAGAGATTGCAGTTTTTCTACCTTCTGTGAGTCCTTTCTCAGTTTAAATGCTGAAGTTATTTTAGGGTAGGAAGGGAGTGTGGGAGAGGGAGATAGGATAATGGATAGAGCTGCTGGTGCTGATATTGCTTGCCGATCTAAACACGTAGGATCCTTTTAATCTTGCAGTTTGACAGTCTGGTACCTTATGCTACAAAAAATTAACTTAAAGCCTCCACAAACCTTTGGGAGAGAAAACATAGTCAAAGTACAGTAGAACAGACAACAGAAAAAATTATAAGGTATAACTAATCAGATACCCTGAGATTCCAGTGTTGCTCAATCCTTTTTGCAAAAATTAAGCTGATGACTTTGACCTTTTTAGGGCCTTAATTTTACAGATGTAGTACCAACACTTAATATTTTCCATGTGCTAAACTCAAAGCAGCTAAAAAATGAGGGTAGCTGCAGCAATCCTTTATTACAGACAGACTCACTGAGAGAAATTATTTGACAAAGCCATTAACAGTCATAAGGCTTGCCCATTCTGTGGATGCACAAAGTTAACATATCCTCCAGACTCAGCTTACGTCTTCCAAAGTTATCAAGTAGCTCAGAGAAAGTGCTTCGTTAATAATGTTCTCCCCTCTAGCTTGCTGATGCTGTACTTTCTGCCAGAAATCCCATGATATACTGTTTTTTCCTGGTCTCATAAAGGCATGCCAGGTTACTATGCACACTGTATTTATCAGATGGCCTTGTCTACAGTGTGTGAGTTACCCTTGGCAAACTGCTTCTCTTAAAAAAAGGAAATGCACCAAGTAGCATGTTGATACAGGTATTTATTAGGTTCATAGTTAGGACATTAGAGGCAGAAGAGGTTGCAAAATTCAGTTATGAGAGTGCATCAAGTATCATAAGAGCTGACTCTGGAGTCTTAAAGTCAGATCTGGGCCAAAACTTTTTTCAGGAAAGACAGTCATGCTCAGCATGACCTAAAGCCTCCTGAGGATAATAGCTGTTAGCTTCTGGATGAAACTGATGGATACAGTCAGGCATTGCAGCTTCATTAATGTTTGTATTTTGCAACCTGGTGAGTCCCGACAGAGCAGAGCAGTTAGTGATGAATCACAAGACCACTTCAGAGATGTGGGGATCTGAGTGCATTGGTCAGATGTTCATTAAGGTGGCTTTGTGTAGTGATACTTGGTAGGAGGAACCCCGATAGATTTTATCCCATTAACAGACCCCACTTCCTAGTTTTCCCTTTCTTGCATTTTGTACTTGGTAGTGTTAGACAAGGTATATAGCCAGAATAATATAGGTTGGAAAAGACCTGCAAGATCATCAAGGCCAATCTTCCACCAACTCCCACCTTGCCAGCTAGACCATGGCGCTAAATGCCACATCCAGTCATTTCTTCAACACTTTCTCTTATCTTGTGTCACTGATTGCCTGAGGGAAGAGGCCAGCTGTCAACTCACCATAACCTCTTTACAGGAAGTTGCAGAGAACAACAATGTCTTCCCTGAGCCTCCTTTTCTCCAGGTTCAACAACCCCAGCTCCCTTGGCTGCTCCTCATCAGACTTGTGCTCCAGACTCTTCTCCAGCTCTGTTGCCTTTCTCTGGACATGCTCCAGCACCTCAATGTCCTTCTTGCAGTGAGGGTCCCAGAACAGGACACAGCGCTCAAGGTGCTGCATCACCAGTGCCAAGCACAGAGGGGCAATCACTGCCCTGCTGGCCACACTTTTTTGGTACAAATCATTATTATGCCATACAGAGTGTTATGAATGTTGTTCTATTTTCCCAATTTATCNGTCTCATCTTGGAATCATCCCATTTTGGCCCATTTCAAGGTCAAAACTCTCCATTTTTAGATGCTAATTATCAGGCCTACATCCCTCTACTATCCCTTCCAAAATACTTGTTTGGCTCCCCACATCTAGAGAATGTCCTTTACCCTGTCTCACCCATTTCCTCCCCTCACTCTGTAACAATTGCGTTCTATTGATCTAAATACAATTTTGTTAATATAGTTACAATTTAATTAGCACGAATCACATTTATCACAAGAGGCACCCAAAGAAGTGGCTTGTGTGAGGTTTGAACAAGCAAAGACCAAAGCTGCATTTCAAAGTCTCAGGTTCCTAGTTGCTGCTTCTTTTATTTCCTCTGGACCTTTCTCCTACCTGAAATGCTGGAATAAAGCATTCTCTGAAACGGATTGTATGCTCTGTTTTCCCCAGTGATGCCTAGTAGAAGAAATCTTGTCTTTTAGATATCAAATTTGAAAGCAAAAATGAGAGAGAAAATAACAGTTGCTTTAAATAATGAACATAAATACCAGGAGATTTATTTCTTCTACCTTCTCCCCTACCTCATGCAGATATTCTCTTTAAAAACAGTTTTCCAATGTGAGTTTCATGCTGGATCGACAGTCCTGCAAAGCAACATCTTCTGTTCACATACTAAATGGGAATAACTAATTCGTGGGAGTTCAGACTCATTCAGCAGGAGAAGTATGCCTTGAACTAAATATAACAAGAAGGTTGCATATATGTGGAAGTCTGGGGTTATCTGCCTAGTCCATTCAGTGACAAAATCCTGTGCTCTTCTGAACAGAAAGGGTGAGAGCAGATGTGGGAATTTATTCATTTCCAGGGAGGTGATAAATGATCAATTAATGATTTCACTATAGCTACTAAAAAGGGTTTATATGATAAACTCTATCTGTGGCTGGCTTGAACCAGGTGTTCTTCAGGTGAAAACTGTGGATGTTGCTACAAATCTTCTTGAACCTCTTTTACCTGTGAAATGGGCAGATTGGAATTGATTGCAACCTTGTCATTGTTCAACACATGTTTAGAAAAGTGGAATGCTGCTGCTTTATTACTGTCCCCCTCCCTTCATTTTTTTCCCCAGCATAGCTTTTTCTACCTTCACTAAATCTGTTATTGTGATTGGTCATCTAACATATAATATTGCTTCCTACTTAAGGGAAACTAGCAGGTAGCAGCTCCTAGTATAAATCTTGCCTATAGAAATCTAAAGTTAATTGCTGAAAGTTTTTGTGCCAGTAAAGAATAAAAAAACAGTAATTAAAAATTTATATTTAAATCACAAAAGTGGGTGTGAGGCCACTTGAACTGCAAATATTTTATCAACTCAAGCAATTGTTTCCTAGCATTTTCTTTCTGTACATTTTTCAGACTCTTATAACTGAGAAAATATACTAAGGGATATTTTTAGGATGAACAAGGTTAATCAGCTACAATGCAAATCAAATTTGAACTTTCTCCAAATCTCAAGCTGAACAGTTTTTGAGGCTCTGAAAGTTTCAATTAATTTTTTTTTCTTTTTCCTTGTCATTGCACTCCCAAATGTCCAGGTATCTGCAGATACCAGATTCAGAGAGCAGTGATATGCTCTGATGGGGTCTGTTCTCATTTTATTTCTAAGTTGAATTTTCAGGATGAATTTAAAGTAATATTTTGAAAAAATATTTTTCTGATGAGAATTCTCTTCCTGTTTTCTAGAAGTCTGGATATTTCAAATCAGGCCAAGAGTTGATCAAGCACCTTAACTGGAAACAGGTATGAGCAAAGTTCATGGCCATTCTCTTAACAGCTGTACTTGTATCTATCATTTTTGTTGTGTTTGTGGGGCTTTTTTAGTTGGTTGGTTGGGGTTTTTTTGCTGTCTATTAGCTAAGCTTATTGTATTATTGCCAAATAGATAAACAGATCAAGTTTTATCCTGAACTCATACGTCCCTGAACTTAGGAATTTCATCTACAATTTTTCCCTTTTGAGGGATGGAAAAACAAAGGTGGTATCCAGAAGATATTAAGTAACAAGGAAATTCCAACATTGCCTGGAAAGTTTTGACAGCCTGGACTTGCTGTATGGAAGGTTCAACCAAGGATGTGACATAGAGACAGTCCTAATACTACTGATGGATAGAGGAGATAAGACTGAGCCAGAGATCAATTGTTTTCCCAAGCTTATTACAGGACTTGCCTGTTTGTCAGAGCCTGCTCGCAGTAACAGAAAACAAGAAATAATAACCCATATTCAAACAAAGACACAGTTTTTAGAAAACAAAGCTGTTGAAAAGCTGAGAGAAATGAGAAATAGACCCAACCAAAGCCTGTTGTGGAATCTTAACAGTATGGTGGACTGAGATGGATGGATGCCTTAACCAGACAAGTGTGGACAGAAAGCATGAAAGTTGCATGTGGCCCTCACTGGGAAAGCATTCAGAAAGTCAGGAAAGTAAAATATTTTTCCTGTCCTTTAACTGGGGGTGAGAAAAGGCAGGACTGTTTATTTTAGCAGTCTGGGAGGTACTTCCTTGCTAATGTGTAAGGATTTGCAGTTCCATTTTATTGGTGGGTTTTGCATTTTGAAAATGAAAAAAAAAAAAAAAAAAAAGAAAGTTTGAAGGCAGGGGGGA
>VXBI01010185.1:26193-81693 GCA_013397375.1 Toxostoma redivivum | reverse complement strand
AAAAAAAAAAAAGGAAGTTTGAAGTCAGGAGGGTAACTGTAGCAGAAATGGCCTCCTGCCTCTCTTAGGTTCATGGACGCATCAGAATGAGTGGGAGTTGGATAGGATTTACAATTAGAATACCCGATGACAAGTTGTTCATCTTTTCTGAATAGGCATGAAGGATGTGTTGGAAAAACTGAATTGTCCACATCCACCTTCCCGAGGACACAGTCCCCTGTGTGGATTCCCTTACCCTCACGTTGGCTCCAGCAGTCTGGACACTTGTCAAATCCCCAGCATGCAGCTGCCTGCATCTTGCACTCCATTATTATTGCTGATGCTAATCTCTGACCGCTGAACACGGGTCAGAACCAGGAGATAATTGCAGCTCCGATCTGCCAGGCACAGTCCTTTGTGAGTAGTTAATGAGTGTTCAGGAAAATAAAGCAGAAAGAAGAAAAGGGGGATTGTGGTTTGCATACAGTGAGATAGGGAATGAATAGGAGATGGAAAGGAGGGACAATTCACTGATAGGGGAAAAGGAAAGAATTTGGGAAAAAAGAAATAATTTTAACTAAAGCTCCTACTGCCTTATTCTTGTTTAGCCCAAGCGGACAGAATCTGGCAAGAAGGGGACTAAGCAGCAGGATGCAGTTACACCCTGGGCTTGTCAGCAGTGCTTTGGTTCTGGGTGCCATGAATGCAGAGATGGGGGTCATCCTTTTCCCTGCCAGTCAGGGGGTTACACCCACAACACCAATATCCTTGTGTTCTTTGCTCTGAGGCATTTGCTCTCCTTTACTCTGCATCCCACACTGCCTATGTGTTTGAAGGTGCCCTCTAGAGATTGGCTATCTACTCCTAAAATTGGCTTTAGCTCTCTCTTAGCGTGAGTGGCAGTGACCTGTATCTCTCTATCTGAATCACCAAACTTTATTCCCAGCTCTATCTTTATATCACATACAGAGGGATCGTTTTTGATATCTGAAGGGAAAAGGTGACTTTTATCAAATCCTTGACAGGCCCTTACTCCAAACAAAAAGTACCTGCATCTAGTGATCCTGTTGACACTGTTGTCCCTAGCAAAGGGCTCTTTAACTGTGTGTGCAAGGAGTCAGTCCACATATAGAGCAGAGATATTTGATTTTATTTCATGTCTGTGCAGAGATGGGTGATAGGTGTTAAATTCACAAAGCTAGCACCCCTTCAGTATGCCAGGTGCTCATTTTTATACTCTTTGCACAATAAAATACCTGCCATTTCCTGTATGCCTAATAACCTAAAGCTATAGTATTTGGCTTTTCATTCTCACCTCTCGGTTGAAAGATACAGTGCACATTTATTTTACTGTGCATGCTCTAAGAGGAAGGGGCTTTTATGAGTAAGGGGTGATCATAGCTTATGGATGGGCATTTTACTATGTTAATGATCACAAAGTTCGAGCTAAGCTGTTCTTTGACTTTGTAGTTTGATTCATAGCATCCTCCTTCTTACTTCTCAGGTCATTGCTTTTGGTTTCTACAGGTTTTGTTATTCCCTCATTCTTCATAAATTCTTTTGTTTGTCCTGTACTGTACTCCAGTGATGTAGTGAATTTATAACTTTTAACCTTTTCATTTGTATTTTATTTCAACAACATGACTCCTCAAGAAGATTCCAGAAAGTATGAGTGTTCTTCCTCACAGAGGAGATGGCTCTACCTGCTCCTGTGACATCTGTCATAGGGAATAAATGATGCACTATAGGGACAAAACAATTTGGTTATCTGGGCATGTCTGGGTTTCTGGAAACCAGAAACGACCTCAAAGGAGGGGAAGGAAAACTGCTTCCTGCTAATGAATTAGAGTCACTAAGGATGGAGTCTGAGGGGGAAATAAATGATTGTGAAGCCTGTTTGTGTCCATATGAGTCCCCTCTTCCTAACGACTATGTTAATGTGCTCATAAAAAGATATGGTGCAGGGGGGATGTGACTGTTCAGGCTGATTAGCATTTTATGGCAGAACTGAGCTCCATGAAAAACAGCTGGGTGGGCTGTTTTGACAACCCAGAAAACTCTATCTTAAGATGGTGAAAGTATGAGTTTCTTTCCCTTATTTTGAGTGGCATAATAATTATAATAATATTCATTGCTATTGATCTTCGAGGGGTCTTGCAACTCCCATGAAAACATAAGATAGTGAGGGAGTTTGGGTGACTCAGGTCAGTCCTACTGGCACAACAGGACAGGGCACGAGGCTCACAGAAATACCTGCAAAGCATGACTGAGATCCTGGGGCCTCTTGGACCTACCAACCAGAAAAATAGGTATTGAGTCCTGGTGTCTTAGCCATAACCAGTCTCCCTCTGCAGTCTGCTCTTTGCTTTCAGTGAAATATTAACTTGGCTTTGCTTTCAGTCCAAACTCATGTACCATGGTTCTGTATTGCTTTGCATTCTGGAGGCATTTTTTGGTAATGTTGGCATGAACTACATCACCATTTTTTGGAAAGAGATTAGGGTTTCCTCAGGATAAGATGCACCATGGATACACTTCCAGGTTTGGAGCAGTCTATGAGATGCTGTTCCAGTCCCAAAAATTGCTGGACCAGATTTATGTCAAGCATTAATGCTGAAATTGGAGGTATGAACTGGTAAAATGGGGTAGCAGAGAAAAAAGAAGGTTTGAATTTGTTTGCAAATCTAACCTAGAGAGCAACAGCCTTTCTGGCACTGTGACTACTGCAGATATTCATGTAGACAATCTGTTCCTCAGAGCTGCAGAGCAGGTTCAAACAACAGGGCTTTGTGAGCAAGGAGCAGCTCCTTACCTGAGGCAGCAAGCAGAGGGACTCTGTGACTGCCAGCATTTATCCCATGTGCTCCGTGCTGCCTCTAGTGATGGAAGGGCTCCATCTGGTTAGACATCTCAGTATATAACTGCTTATCATATAATGTCACTCGGAAGTCAATTTTTTTTTGAGGGGGGGAAGTGACAGGTACTGAATAGCCTAATGTCAAGAGAATAACAGGCTTTACACTTTTTTAGTTGGAAATGCGAGAGAAGTGGTTTTCAGGGAGATCAATTCTGTGAGTGAATGTGGCATGTTGTGCTGAAGAAGGGACACAAGCCCAGCTGCAGTGAAAACTGGTGAGGGAACATGCAGTGGAGCTGGTAAGCTGAGCTATGCATTCTGCTTTAATGTCTGTGCTACATACACATAATTAGTAGTGAAGACCTCAATCAACATCCTGCCTTTATTCAGTCGTGTGTAAGCCTGGATTTCTTTATGTATGCTGAAAACTGTTAGCATAGGTCTCTCTGGAAAAGCTGGAATAGAAAAGCTGGAAAAACCTTCTGGGCATTGGCAATGATTAATTCTAAGCACATACTCGAATGCATACTGAATGGGTGACCAGAGCCATATGAGATACTTGCAAGGAAACCTGAAAGTATGTAAGAATCTGCACTTCTTATCTTGCTGCTGGCTCCATCCTGGAGCTTGGCAAACCATTAGGAAAAGAAAAAATTCCACAACTGTGTAAATTTCTCATAATGCCTTTATTGAGCATGTGGCTCCCTTCCCTTCCTCCACACCCTCTTCTTCCCAGTGAGCTGTCTGGGAACACAAGACCTGTTAATAGAACTGAATTGCTAACTCACTTAACTTGAGGACTTTCAGAAGGAGTTTGAAATCAAGAGAATTTCGTTGAAAACCCCACAAGTAAGTTTTCACACTGGAAATGCTTATCAGCAGGATAATGGATAAGCAGGAAGTTACCAAGTGTGGCCAACTGGGACTAAGCATTGCGGCTCACAAACTGAATGTTGGGAGTCACTCTACGACCAAAATATGTGACAAAATAGTATTTTTCTCATATAACAGTATATAAATTCTAATAGCTTATAGATGTAAGGAAATTGCCATTTGCACAGGGATATTCCACAAGCTGGAAAGAGGGGAGAAAAAGACTCACATTTCATGGAGCAAAACATTTTTTGTTATTACAATTTACTTTATTTGCCTTAATTTGTGAAAAGGACCCCCTTTTATTATTTTGTGGGTCCCCATCTTGCTTATGGTCTCTTTTCAACCTCATGTGAATTTTGCAGGTAGGATAGAACCTAAAGGAATGAAAATGGGAATGTTTAACTAAGCCTCACCAATAAGCTGCAAACGCCATGCTGAGGTGACGAGATCCTCACTGTAGTTCTCAATAAGGTGTTTTGCTTTCCCCTTCTATAAGCCAGCAATGAAGCAGTTAATGGTAGTGGCCTTTTCACTGCCAGAGAGACATGGAAGCCCTTGAGTGGTGCAGGAGGGTTCACTTCTCTGAGTTGTAGTTTTGAGGTTTAGTTTTGCCACTTGTTTCAGCTGAGAAGCTTAAAATCTCACTCATTCAGTCAGATTGTGACAGCTCTGCAGCCCCGTAGCTATGCTTCCCTGAACCTCTGAAACAATTGCCCAGAGAGCACCCAGGAATGTTCTTGCACACTGTAATGGGCACCGAAGCCTTGGTAAAGCTGAATCCAGCCTTCAACCCTTTCCTTGCAAATGAGTGGTGTTCGATCATCCTTGCTGATGGAATGTCGGAGAGTGTTAGCAAACACACTGGAGCCCAGACTGAAATTCAAGACACTGGGAGATGTCCTTGCATGGGCCTGCTTGCCATTAGCTACCAGACCTGCTCCTGATTGCAGATCCCAGCATTGCAGAGCAGTACACACAAAATGAGCTGGCAACCTGCCCAGGCTGCATATGGCAGCTGGAGATGGGGTAAATTTGGTGAGAAATTGGGAAGCTGTGATGATAGGGAATAATAGCAGCTATTTCTGCTATGGGATCATTATATCCTGAACAAAGATGTGCTTTTTATGAGAGTGGGATGAGTGGTAGGATGTTTTGGCTTGTCATACCTGCAGCTTTGTTCATCTTTTTTGAATGAGAGTGTGTAGTGCTAAGAATGGCTTTCTTCTGGGGAAAGGATGAGTTTAGTTCCATAGCAGAAGCAATGAAGGATATGCCTGAAAAAGAAGTGCTATAAGAAGCCACAGCAGTGACATCCTTCTTAGCATAGATAGGATGAAAGCCAGTAACTGATATTTGGATCTTTCCTTCGAGGCAAAATGAAGCTGTCCTTTCTTGGAGATGAAGAAAAGGCTACTGCTTAAGGCATGAAGCAAAAATTATGAGGGCCAAGAGGTTTCCAGGATAATAGCAGCAAAAGCATGGATGAAATTAAGTGAGGGAAGGAGTTGTGAATGTGTCACTGAGAGCAAGCAGGTAGATAAGATATGTGGAACACAGTACTAACTGGAGAAGCAGACCTAAAAATAATGAGAGAGAAAACTGCTGTTCATTATATTTTCTTCTACTTTCAGGGAAATAGGGCTTGACACTGGACTTCTTTGGAAATAATCAGGACTATGCCAGTGAAGTGACCCAATTCAATTCCAGGAGTGGAGTTCTCCATCTGTGAATACTGCTTAATTGCTCAATGCAAAAGAACAGCAGTGTCAAGGCCACCCCTAAGGTCTCAGTCTCAGTTCCATCATCTTGATCCCTGGTCTCCTGACAGAGACTCATGGTATTGAAACAGCTATGCTTGAGTTTCCTGTATGAACCACAGTCTGCTCATTGCAGACTTGTAGAAGAGTATGTTTGGTACCTAGAATGGCAGGCACAATGGAAGACATCTCTGCCAACCAGATTTTGTTTTTCTCTATTCTTCTCTCTCAGGAAAAATCTTGGGGTTTTTTATTTTTATTTTATTTATTTATTTTATAGTGGCATGGGTTATGCCATCCTGTAATGTTTTGAGACTGTAAGGCATACGGAAGAGGAATCTGGAGAATGAAACTTAAAGTTTAAAAGCTTCTAGGTTTAAAGCACTGTACTGCAACCTTCTCGTGGGGAGAGAGACATGAGTTCCCGTCAGTACTGCTAGCACTCAGTTTAGCACTAAATCAGGAGATCCCTGCCCATATAAACCAGAACACCTCTTTAGACCTATGTACACAGGTGGGGCATGAAGAACCAAT
The DNA here is from genome assembly GCA_013397375.1 of Toxostoma redivivum. NCBI lineage: Eukaryota > Metazoa > Chordata > Aves > Passeriformes > Mimidae > Toxostoma > Toxostoma redivivum. The sequence continues at coordinate 75,690 of VXBI01010185.1, read as the reverse complement.
GTCTGTGACCTTCCCTAAGGGGCCTGTAAAGGCACAGCCGTGAATCTAGACCAGGACTGGTCTGAACACGGACAAAATGTTTAGTGTTGCATTGAGCCATGCAGGAAATAATACAATTGGGGTTGGAACACAGCTTCAAGGCAAGGAGTAAATGACACTCCCACTCCACAGTGCAATTCATCCAGCCTTTAATTTCATCTTTGTGGTATCTTGCCTGTTCTTCAGTGGAACCACACAGGATACGTGCCTTGTATCTAATCTGATGTAAATGGAATTTTTGTGCTAGCAATAGTGCTGAAAGTTGGCCTTTCTAAGAAATCACCAGCTATACAAACATGGCTGGGAAGCCAAAGCTGGGGATGATGCCCAAGTGTGTTATTATTCAGATTTGTGTCCAAGGTCTGAGCCCAGCCCTCTACTTCCAGTGCAGAGCACTGGGTTCTGGTAGCAGGATTCCTATACTGCACATGAGGCTAGAGCATTGTAGCAGAAACCAGAAGTAAAAGATTTATTACAGAGCGACCAATCAGTATTTTAAACTCACTAACACCAGCCTGGCCTGAACTACTTCCTTTCCTAACTTAAATAATTGCATCCTGGTAGCCTTTGATGCCAGAAAGAAGGAGGCTGCATCTTTAAATAGAGGAGAAAATGATAGGGGTGAGGTGATCTGATTAGTCTGTAAGATGAGTGGAAATTAGTTATTTTCATCCTTAATCACCCACAGGATGGGCCAATTATTGAGCTGTTAGAGACCTATTTGATGGTTGAGAACTCACCCTTCCTCACCTTCCTCCCATAACCCCGCATGAAATTATTGAAGTCACTCAATTTCACTCTCATTGAAACCCATGAAGAGAGAGCTCACAGCTGAGCATGGGGTGGTTTCAGAGGCCTTTTTCTAATGACGGGTGGCAGTCCGGCTTCCAGAAATTGATTTATCCATTTTACGCAAACCACCTCCCTGAAAATGCAACCTGCACTTTTGCAGGAACAATTCTAACTATACGTTTGTCTGTCAGCCTATCTACTTGGCTATCTATCTTATTGTTTGACTAATCAGAGAGAGAGAAACGAACTTTTAGCAGCTGCCTGTCTAATCAATGCAGCATGTTTCTCCACTCTCGAAAAAACCTTCATTTTGCATGTGTATTTGCCAATGTATTCAATGAGTGCTGCTCATGAACGGTTGCATGCTATGGATTCCCCACTAATTGGATTTCCTAAGTGTGTTTGTCACTTGATATTGCTGTGGTAAAAGGTGATGGGTCAGATCCATTCACATAGCATTGGTCTCCTTCTTCCCTACCTCTGGCTGGGTAAGAGTAATTAACAAAATGAAGAAGGCACACAGAAACCACTATGATTTGGAAGAGGGAATCAATAATTTGAGGAAGGAGGAAGAGTGAAATTGGGTTAGGTTTTTTGAGTTAAATTTGAGGCCCCACTATTAGGAAAAAAATTAATTTACATAGTGGGGTAAGAGTTGAAATAATTTCTTCCCATCACACTCACAGAAAGTTGGATTGCAGAGTAATGAAAGCTGTGGCTCCATCCTTTCCCTTGCATAGCCACCCATATTTCAGCACCTTAAGCAGAGTGTTGTGCAGCACCAGAGGCAGAGGATGTAGTTGTATGCTCCTTTGCCTAATGCTTGACTGCATTTGTGCCACACCTCTGTCTGGGGGTTGTAAACTCTGCTCCAGCTTGGAGCTCTGTGTTGCTGTATGGTGTAAGAGGCTGGAATTTTGAAAGTCACCAGAGTTGACAGATGCAGTTGGTGCAGTTTCAAGTAGAAGTCGGACTCCTGCATGCTGACTACCTAAATAGTTTTGAAAATACCCAAATATATTTAGCTTCATCTTTTACCTTTTCAGATGCAAGCCCACATTGTTTCTCGCAACAAATGTGTTTACTGAATGTGGTCTGCAAACTTTTGCCACTGGCTGACCCTTGACATAGTAGTTGTCAGAAAAAACCCTCTGAATTTCTGACCTAATAGTTCAGTTCAGTTGTTTAAATTTAGCTGCCTTTTCCCCTGCTAAAGATGCACATGGGTATCTGAAACTGCTACAGATTACCAAAGACCAGCAGGACACCTGTGCCCTTCCAGAGTGGTAGCTTTAGGTCATGTGGGAATTGTTCCATGGCTCTACATGACTGTGTTTAAGGAACTGAATTGAGCCTCCTAAACTCAAGGGAAAGAAAGAATGAAAGAAAGACTTCGGTGCTGTCAGCACTGTGACAGACAATCTGGTGGCTTCTCTTGCAAGTCTCCCCCTTCACTGCAAGAGTGCATCAGCATTCTTCTGAAAGCTGGCGGCAGTGTACCCTGGGAGACAGAAAAGTAGCTAGAAAGATTTAAGGGATTATGCCAAAAGGAAGCTTCTGATTCTTTTTAGAAATAAGATGATTAGCCCTAGTCTGATTCAGAGTGCATATCCCTTTTTTGATTCAGCTGGAGCAATGGGAGAGGTTGCCTACTCTTTTACAGCCAGCTATGCCCCACAGATGTTAGTGTGAGCAGTTTGCCAATGCAGTGCCCATCAAAATGACCCCACTCAGCTGTAATCTTCTTTATTTGAACTGCTGTGGGTTAGGGAATGATCACATAAGCAATTTCCCTGGCAGGTCTGAGAGGGTGGCACCTTCCCCTGTGATTTGTTAACAAGCAGCACTGCAGGCCCTGCAGGCAGTAGCCCCAGCAGACATCTGGTCTGTCTTACACCTTTAGTCACCAGATGATAACTCAGTGAGTCATGAAGAATGTAGCCTCTGTCTTTTGTAGGCCTTGGGAGAAATGCTCATGTTATATGCAATGAAAATGAAATTGAGAGGAGTGTGTGGGATGTGTCATTCTTAGTTCAATGGGCAAAAAAGACCTTGGGCATTTTATTTATGCAACATATCTCGTAAGCTTAATACCCAGTGTTGGAGCTACTGATAAGGGTAGATTTGATATAAGAATCTAGGTATTCCCAGACCCTCTACCTGAGATCATGGTCCTGCTGTTACTGGAAATATTTGAGGTTTGGAATACTTAAGGAATAGAAGTTAGTTTCACCTTTAGCAGCTTTTGGGCAGGTTTTGGTCCCAAACATACCATTGCCTTCTGAAGAATTGTGGACTGTCTTCAGAGTTGTGCCTGTGTAATTGAGATGAGAATTATCCCCCTTCTGCCTGCTCTATCTTATCTGTGGAAGGGAGAGGGACAAATCACTCTTGACTGCTTCCACTACCTTTGCTTACTCTTTGATTTAAACCTGTTCATTGGCAAAACTTACCCCACTCTGGATTTGCAAGAGGTTTCATGGACTCATGCAGGAGCACCACAGCAGGTGTTTATGGACACAAAAGGGAAGACTAGGCTTATTTAAACTAGTCTTCTGTTTTGGAGTGTTTTCTAGCTGTTTCATACAGCTCTGCCTTTGCTTTAGGTAACTAATATAGTGGGGTAGCTAATGTGCTGCAGATTGTGCATTGGGCAAGCAAACACAGGGCTAATTTTAATAGGCTACCATCTGTAGAAACCATTTAGGTACTATGGTTTTGGGTAGCCTGTAAGGACCTGATAAATGCTGTTGCTGTATGCTGGAAGTTATTTGATTTAACTGGCTGTTGCTGTTGCTGTCAGCTCCTCAGCTGTTAGTTAATCTTCCTTCTTGTGGCATAGCCCTACTTGGCAGGAGTTTCCTACTCTTCCTCACTCCTGTCCTCTGGGCAGGATCTGTGAGCCTCCATCTCCATGCTTACTTCAGCTGGCAGGTCCTCCCCACCCTCCCACTGATCCCAACTGGACTAGACCCATAGGGATAAAAAATCATTCTCTTCTAGCTCCCTGCTTCTGGGTTTAGTCTCCACCAGCCTCAGTTTCCTTTCTTAGATTTGCTCTAGTTGAAGGGCAGCATATCCTTGACCCAGACAAAACAGATGGCATCTCCCTATGTAACATTGAGGCACGAATTTCTCACACAGGTTGAAGGAGAGGGCTCAGACAGGTCTATTCCCCCTCATTAGCTTTGTCTGACATCACACTCCAAGTCATGGGGCCCAGGAATGGTTGTGTGGCTGTGCAGAACCATGAGCCTATCCATTCCTCTCCTGGCTCCGGCAACACTCACGTCTGCCTTTGTCTTCCTTATATACAGATCCCATGAGGCTGAGCCTTCTCAGATCCACAATTTAATCACAGAAACCTGACATGAATTTTAAAGTGATTTGTTGTGGCCATGCTGGCAGTTAAGTCATTGCCAGCAATTGCATCCAAGCTCCATAAATTCCTAGCATGGACTGATGATGGGAAAGCATCATGGCTGTCATTTCAGCACCAGCACAGCTTTCACCCCAGCCAAGATTCTCTGCTGGGGATCTAATGGACTTCAAATCCTCTACAACCAAATTCTCCACTAATATCCCTTCACTGAGTTACACAATGGAAAATTTTGCCTCCTGTTCTTAATGAGAAAATAGCCTTAAAAGAAAGAGTCTTATGGGGGGAAAAGGTGGAATTGTGATTTGAAGTATAAAAACCAGACATGTGTCATTCAAAACAGTTCAGTGTTACAGAAAAGAAGAGCTGTAACAAAGGAGACTACCATCATTCTCCCCAGCCCAGAAAAGTCTGATAAGGAAAGTGTTCATAACTCAGAGCTTGTATTTGTTTTAGAGTAATCTGGGATTTACCTAACTTATTACAGCATTAGTGCACAGCAGCAGTTTCAGCAGCCAGGGCATGAAAAACATTAGATCCAGGCAAATAGAATGTGTCAATCTGGAGTGATAAGAAGCATCAAACTTATCCTTTTTTTTTTTTTTTTTTTAGAATTAGCAGGAAAAAACAACCCTATTTTTGGTAAACCCTTACCCCCTACCCCAGTAAACGAAGGCTTTGGACAGTACATGTCACAGAAACTCTGACAAACAGAAATCTGGGTACAAGCACATTTCCATGTAATGGGAGTATTTTGACATTGCTTTCAAACTCATCTCATTCTGTGGTCCTGAGTAGTCAGATCTTGTTCTTAAGTCCACTACAGAGGGCCTTGCAATTTATATTCATGCGATATAGATAGGGCCAGGGTATGTGATCAGGTATTTGCATTTTACTACACCAGGGATTTTAATGGAGAAAGATTTGCACCATCAGGCTTGTTCCCTCTAGAATAATTAGGAGGAAAATGTTCTCCATGAAGAAAATTTATCTCTGAGTGTCATAAGAGATGCTCTCTGAAGAAAGGTGGAGGAAAATAGATGTTTGGCTGGACATAACTGAGATTTTTCAGGGGTGCATGGTTTCAGGTAAATTTAGTGTTGTGAAAAGGGCCAAATGGAGGAATGTGAAGACTGATGGTCTAATACTACCTCCTTCTAAATTTTATATCCAGACCTAGCCCTACCAAGAGGCTTTTTCCTCCCCATCTTGGTTCTTGTGCTTAGGAAGACCTTCTGTCGTTCCAACTCCTTCTCAGTCCTGTAAAACATATGACAGTGTAATGGCATTGACTTCAGTAGGGTTGTTCATGTCTGGCACTTGGCTTTTGTGAGAGATGATGTAGATTGCCTGAGCAGAGCAGAAGATCAAAGGTCAACAGACTTGGGCTGCATCCCTGATTTCATCACTGAACTGCAACATGATCTTGGATGAGGACTGTGTTGTCTCCATTATTTACTTCCTACATCTGTATTTAATGGCCCTTACCCATGGCCAAACAACCCCTGAAGTGCTGTCCACCATCAGTGTACTAAATCTTGTTTATTGAACACAAGTGGTACCTAACTCCATGGAGATGTTTTATTAGTTGTGGGTGAATTTGTTCACCCTTTGTGTTCATCATGGTAGTTCCTGTGTGCGGCTCAGTGTCTGAGCTATTTGCTTCCATTCTGGTGTCCAGAAAGAAGCCCACAACCCCTTCTGTCTCACCCCTGAGCACCACAACCCACTGCTGAGGGTATCTCAAACTGGTATTCCACCTGGTCATTTCTCCATCTCAAAGGACAATCAACTCTGTTTTCCCCCAAATCTTTCATTAATTTGTAATATTCTCTTCTTCTCTCAGCTTTTTCCCCTCTATTTTTTGTAGAGCTTCCTTTTCTTAACACAGTATTAAAAGGAAGGATAAAAAAAAGAAACAAAAAATGTGTCAGAGCAGAAACGTGTGTCCTCTTACTTCCCTGTGCTCTGAGAAGTTGATTTCTTGACATCCAGTCCCTTTGGGTGACCTATGGATCCCCGCCCAGAGACCTGTGCCCTCTGATTTGTGTCTCTTCTCCATTAGCTTGATTCCCTGGTCAATGGAACAGGAATGAGAGGGTTGATCTATTTAAGATGCAGGCACGTGAGGACCTCTCACACTCAAGCTGTGGGGAACCAGCCTGGAAAAGCAACAAAAGAGCAGGGCAGGAAAAGCAGTCTTGGTCAAGTGCCTTTTAGCCCAGACAAACCTACTCTGACACACCTATTTTGAGGTTGCAGGTCATCACAGGAAAGAAGCCCTGAGTAAGACAGGGCTTTACTCGTCCTGTTGTGCAGCCTGATTTAACTTTTTAAAGAACATCCTAACCACAAACAGACAACCTAAAGCCTCCTACTTGTTTCTTAATTGGTGTTCTGTACTTCAGCCTGTTCCTGTAATTTGTGTTCTCTCTGCCATCCCTCCTCTTTCCCTCACCTTCCCAGAGTAAAACCCTAATCCACCTACATTTTCACCTTCCTGGAAAGCCCTCCCACCTCAAAACTCATGCCAAATAACTTCTTTAAGCTCCTTTTAAAGCTTCCTTACCTGATCCTCCAAGTTAGATGTTCCTCTTAAAAGACTCACACATATAGATGCCATCTTTTACCATGGGGAGGCAAAGCCCCTTCCAATTCCTTCTGCCCCTTGTTCCTGGAGCATTTCTATATCTTACTAAGGCCAGATTTCTGATGCTGGAAGTTCAAGGTCCTAATCCCTACTGTCTACAGACTTGGCAGTTTAGTTACTGGATTTCAAACAGTACTACAACATAGTGTTTTTCTCACTGATACACTAATGGTGTGTCCCTCCTACATCTTAGGAAAAGGGCCTAAGAGTTAAATCACATGCTTAGGCCATTGCAGTTTCCACTGGGAACTTGGATCCTTAGCTTTATGTGGATATCCATAGAAGTAAAGCTAATAATTTTTTTATATAGGTATCAGGGATGGGTGTGTGTGAGAAAGGCAGGGGAAGGGGCTGAACAAAGGTTTTAAAAACTAATTATCTTTTCTGCCCTGTCTTGTCAAAGGTGTCAACCCTCTCTATCACAGCTCAGCCACATGAATAGTTGATTTCTCACCACAATGACAGAGGTAGAAGCAAATAGCAGGCTGGAGACAAAAAAGTGTAGATGAGGGCAGAGTAAGGCAGAAATATGGTTTTACAGCTGGCCCAGGGTTCTGTTCCACCAGCAGCCCATCTGCTTTGGGAAATTCTTGCCCCCTTTCCTTTCTTCCAGTTTCCCCTTTCTGCACCTCTGCTTTTACCAGTCTGTCTTTGCTGTACTGAGTCAACTGGTAGTACAGCTCCAATATATATAACCAGCAGAGTAGAAATCTCTGGTGCAGTAGTGAGACCTTTTAAAATGCAAATAGAAAGCTTTTAACTGGTTCCCATCTAACAGCCCTAATTAGCAAGGCTCCTCCTCGATTTTGCAAAGCTGGGATCTGCTGCATCTCTCCCTGCACACCAATGTAGATGAGGACTGGAAGTTATTTTCAGTCTTGAGATTGCTGCCTTGCACAGTGCCCTGTCACACAAGTGATCTCTCCAGACTGCCAGGGACTGGGGAGAAGAGTGACTTGCTACTCTGTGTCTTTCCCAGCTCAGGCTTCTCTCCTACTGAGATGGAGCATACAATTTGCTCAGCAGCCAAAGATTCAGCGCAAGGCCTTTTGAAGAGTCTCTGTGCAATTAGTATGGCAAATTGGAGCCTCCCAGGAGGATACACAGCATCACGCTCACCAGCAGCAAGATCTCAGCTCCTCCATACAAAAGGAACCTCATTTAATGTATTAAATATTTAATTAATGAACTGAAGCTTTAATGAGGTGATGATGAAGATGCCAAACAAGATACTGGGACAGGAATATCCTACCCTAGAGATAACAAAAAGTTAGCTACTATTATCCCAGTAGTACTTTTTTCATTGGCAACACAACTGCCTGGGGAAACTCTCAGTAACTTTAGGTCTCATTCTGCCTTGGTGAAGGGAATTGCACAAGTGGGATGCATCCCAGATGTGGGATGGAAAGCTCCTTTATTGTCTCTTTTATTGAGTTGGTATAGAAGCTTTGGCTGGGAAGAGCAGGCATGTTACAGCGTCTCTGGTGCATGTGGCAGCAGAGGAATTGCTAATGTAGAGATAAACAGAAGTGGAGTGAAAAATCATGTAGGCAGGCATGCCATTGCTAGAGTCAAGAAAGGTTCTATTTCTCAGACAAGGCCAAGGCAAGGGTTTCAGGTTGTAAAGGGTCCTGTTTGTTCCTTGCATTGGATCTACTGGATGCCACTTATGCTACATTTAGTACAAATGCCAAAATGCTGCTGGTCTGGGCCAGGTGTCTTCCCAGAAGTGTTGGGAATGAACCTCTTATGTCTGGGATTATTCACCATGAGAATGTTTATTTCTCCTCCTTCAGATGGGATATTGCAAAGGCTTTACCTGAGCGGTGTCCTTAGTGGGGTCAGGCTCTCCTGTCTGGAGCAATGAGGGCCAAGGAGCTGAGGCACTGAGGCCACAGGGTCTTCTTCAGGCAGAAAGCATTCAAAGGAAAGGCCATAGGGAATTCTGGTGACGTGACTGAAGGATGCAAAGCCAAAATAATTCTCACTGTTTCCTCTCTGTGTGAGAATTGCTTTAGCTGATCAGCTTCTGTTATGGGAACCCTGGGATTTGGAAAGGAATAATAAAAGATTAATCGAGAAACTCCTGAATGAATTCAATAAAAATGACATATGGAGTGTGCACCGTGATATTTTTATGATTGGGCTGGCAGATAATTGGAACTAGCAGATTCTGCCCCATGCCTGATCAGGTCTGGTGTCTCAGAGATCCTTCTGGTTTCAGTGTTTCTATACAAAGGAAAAATTAGAGAGGAAAAGGGAATGAACAGAAAGGGAGGCAGACCAAATGCTTCTCTGCTCACTTTAGAAGGAAGCTCTGAGAAAGTTGCATTTCAGATTTCAGAATACAATCCTCTATGCTACAGATTTTTGCTTGATTCGCATAACATCATTAAAACCCAGGACTGGGATCAGGGTTCCTCTGAATTTTCAACCTTTCTCTCCTGGCTTCCAACTGGAAACTGGGCATAGTCAGGCCCCGCATAGTGGTTAAAAGGCAAAATTTAACCCCCCAACATCCTACCCAAACTCTACAGCAGCATGTTGTTTCTCAAGAACAGCATTTTCAAGACAGGGCCTCAGCTTAGAGCTAAGCCCTCTCTTACACTGAGTGTTAGAGCATAGTTTGCTTGGACCTCTAGGAAGACTTCACAGGATACCGTGACAAAGCATACCCTCTGCTGCTCTGCTTTGACAACTCTCCGTCCAGCTTTCCTTATCACTTCTCCAACACAATGAGCTGGTTTTGATTCAGGACCCATAATGGCCTCTCTGCTCAGCCATGGTGGGCCAGCTCTGTATCCTGGCCAATTCCTCTCTCTGGCACCACTCACACACTTGTCAGGTTTGCAGAAGAGCATCTTCCTGCCTTCTTTCCTGCTAGAATCCGCAAAGGCATCTCTGTGTTCTGCTCTCAAATCCTGCTGTCTCGGTTTGAGAGACAGGTATTTGCTAAGGAGAGGCAAGAACCCCTTTTCCTGAGATGGAGACCGCAACCCCCTCTTTTTCACTTACTATAATTTGAAATTAGGTGCTTTTAGGCAGAAGATATGGGGATAGGAATAACAGTTTTTTACTAATATATCTAACCAGACAAACAGCATAAAAACAACAACAACTTTAAAAATTGACAACAAAACAGAAGAGTACAGCTCAATTTTAGTCCCTTTTGGCCACAGGCTCCTTTTCCCGAGCTCAGTTCCCGGTGCTGTGGGCAGAGCCGGTCCCGCGCAGCTGAAGAGTCCGGGCTGATGGCGGCAGCTCAGGGGTGAGCGGGAGGCGGGGGGGCCGCTCCTGTTCACGGCGCCGGCCGTGCTGCTGCTGCTCAGCAGTGAACAGCAGGATAGGATGGGAAGGCGGCAGGGTGAGGTCCAAACAGCAGGAAACGTGGTGTCCGGCGTTGAAGCCCACGGGGGGTGGGAAGAGATGCTAGACCCGGAGCCCTGACTATCTTTTTTTCTCCACTCCATGTGCTAGCCTGCCAGAGAACTATCCCCCCCTCCGGGCCCACCCCTCTTCCTTTTTCCGGTTCCCTTTTTCCATCACCCCTCCTCTCACCTTCCTGCAAGAGACAACTATTACTAAGTTGTAGCCACAAGTCCTTAGCATAACAAGGGGAAAAAATTTCACAGAAAAAAAAAAAAATTATTCAACCCCCAGCACCTGCCTATGGCAGCAAGGCGTGGAATGAAATTATCTCTAAGGTCCCTTCCAACCCAAACCATTCTGTGATTCTATGCTTCTATGAATGACCTCGTTAACTCCTTCTTCCCCATCTGCCTCTAGCCAGCCACTCTCTTGCCTTCTTATTTAGATTTTTCTTTAGACGAAGACCATCTTTCTGTTCTCTGCTTGTTCAGCACCCGGTGGAATGGGACCTTGATCCATACTTGATGGATCAGAGACTGATGCAGCTTTTGTGATAATAAGTGATAATAAAAAATACTGACTTGTTCACAGCATGAGGCTGTGATGAAATGATGGAAGGTTATATTGTACCTTTTGTCTTAAAAAGACAAAAAGAGAGAGGGAGATAGGCAAGGACATGTGGATTTAGTTTATCTTTCTTTCTTTTTTTTTTAAATTCAGAGGCGGATGGAGTTTTTCAGATGTGTTATAGAGCCCTAAGAATACATACCCTCTTTTTACCCTGTGCTAATATCCTGCTACCTTTCCTTTAAGGACATGTTTAGGCAACGCTTCTCAGGAAGAGTGCTCTGGAAGATCTCACTTCACTCATTTGGGATAATCCTAGGTACTGTGTCTTACTTTTTGTTAGATACAGAGCTAGCCCCTGGATGACATGTCCATGTTGGAGCCAGGGGCATGATTTCATGATTAATAGAAATAAGCACCCTCTCTGAATTAAAGTTGTGGTGAACTTCATGAATACTAAAGTGGACCAACACTTTATTTACACAGCTTCTCAGATGAACTTATACAGGCCTATTTTAACTTTATTGCTACCCGTAGTAGCAGCATGTTAGGTCAAGCTACCTCATGTATGTCCATGATTCCTGGAATTTACCCTGCAGTATGATTTCAGTGANTTGGGAGGGGCTTAGGGAGGTAAACAACTTCAATGGCGGGAAAGAGGGGATCTGGAGCGGACCAACTGGGAAAGTAACATAGGGGGGTAACAGAGAGAAACCATGAACATTGAAATAAGTACAGCAATAAAAATAACTAAACCGCAACAAAGATGTTGCCCATGTGAAAGACCAGAGGAGACTTTACTAAGGCTTTTATCTTCCAGATCTTCCCTAGGCATGAGTTTTCCCATGGAAATGATTCTCTGTAGGAAAACACTTTACTACAGTAAATAAAATACAGCAACTTTTGACAGCTTTAGAATGTTAGACTTTGAACAGAATGTTTTGACTTGGATTGGTTCAAACATTTGCACTTGCTGCAATGAATCAAAGCATATTGCTGTACATTTATTTGAAATCAGGTGGTGCCTGCCCATGGGGCCACGGTGCCTCATGGGAGTTGTAGTTTGGATGCATTATACCTGTGGCTCTCATGGATTTATCTGCTTGTCTGGGACACATTTCCAATAATATACTGCAGATCTGCACTGACTAGGCTGGATAGTGCAGGGTGAAAGTCAGAGAGCAGCCGGGTTTGTGAGGGATCCATTCCAGCACAGGCAAAAACAAGGCTGGGAAAAATTCAGTGTAACATCCCCAGATTAAAGTTTTGGTTTTAAGGAATGCTAAAGGGCATTTTTCAAGTTGGAAAAGTGGAAAAATTGCTGTATTTCTGGTTGTGGGTTTGATTTTTTTTGTTGGGTTTTTTTGGGGGTGGGGTGTTTAGTTTTTTTTTTTTGGTTGGTTGGTTTTGTTTTTATTTGGTTTTTTGTTTGTTTTTTCCTTGTTGGTTTGGGGTTTTGTTTGTTTGTTTTAAAATTTATTCCTTTGGAAAAGTATGTGTTAATTAAGCTTTTCATTCTGACAAATTAGGATATTTTTTGTTGGTTGGACCGCCTAGCTCTATTCTTACCTAACACAAGAGTTCAGTCTTGCAGCAGGTGCAATGGGATTAATTCAGTCTCAGCAACTCCAGGAGTGAACCCCATGATTAATGACACAATTAATGAATGTTACCCTTGTTGCATGAAAAGATGTGTTTCTTTGTAATTTTATTTGTATTAGGTTTTTTTTTTTTTTTCATTCTGAGAAATAATTTTTTCATATGAATTTGAAAATCATTCGTGATGGATGGAGAAAAGACTGACATGCTTTATAAGCAGTGTAACCTCAGCCTTTTTGTATAGTCCATATTAACAAAATTAATATGGGGGGAGAAACCCCACTCTTCCCCACCTTCTGTCTTCAGTGCTGCCATCTCAAGATTGGTTCATCAACTGTTAAGTAACAAAGCACAGCACACAGAATTCTGGTAGAGCAATGAAAACTTGTGTCTTACTCAGGTGGCATTGCAGGAGAGGCTTCAAGAGAGATGAACGTAGAATTTGCATGGGATGTGTAAGACAAACTCTAGGGAGGGAAAGCCAGCCAGGACACCATAAATGATAGGAGATGATCAAAGCCTAAAATTATGTTTTTCATCTGAAGCAAGATACTTTTCCTGGGATCCCTTAGACACGGTTGCACACAGGGCAGCTCTGTGCATACTGAGTGGGGCTGCTCTGAGCCTGTGATTAGAGTGCACCTATTTAATCCTCTGAAGTTGCTGGATTAGGGTACGGGCACTCTGATTTATTTTGTCTGTTTGGGCTGTGTACACATTGTGTATAGGAATTTGGATCTAATCTTTGCCATCACTGTAATTAATTATATGCTATTCTCCAGCATGCAATGGTGGCAATAGAACTCTTACATGGATCTGCACATTCCTCATATACTCTGCCCCAAGAACAGATCTGCTGGGGAGATATTTCTTAATTAATTGTTTAGTTCATCAAAACACCATGCTGGGCCAAGTTCAGCCCTGGTGTTATACTGTTGATTTTAGCTGCCTGGCACCCAATGAGGGAATTAGCCCTGAAGTTTTTCTCCCTTTCATTTACCTTCTAATGTTTTTTGGTTTTTTCTATTATGCTGCAACTGGCAGCTAAATATGCATCATGTGGCCAAGTTGAAAGCATGAAAGGGAGACCATCAGACGGTTATATGTTAGGCTATTAGTTCAGCTGTGTTATTCTTTGAACAGAGCTTCAGAGGGAAAGAGGGATGGAGGAATGGAAAGAGCTTTTGCAGACAAAGAACACCAAATGGATGAAGAAGCTGAACCTCAAAGAGAAGGGGTGAGTTCCTAAGAGCTAGGCAGACCTTGCCCAGTGAGGTTTGTGACTCCTGGTAGCAGTCTGGTAAGCAGGCATTCCTACGCCTACAACTGATTTGCATCTGGATAGGCAACTGTCGAATTTCTCTGTGCCTGCATGGGTTGTGGCCAGGAATACTTGCGGGTGTAGATAAATTGTTCAATGATGTGTGTGGATGTTTATTACTGAGTCTGTGTGAAAACCTATTTGGAACAGGTTTACATTTGTGCTGCTGTACGAATCAGTCACTACACTGAAGTTTGTTGGGATTTGGAAGATGTGCATGCTCCTGAGAGCGTGAGATGGTGTATGAAGTCTGTCACTCAGAGTGTGGGTACCTTGTATCATGTGTCTGGCTGCAGACAAGCATGCCTGGAATTGTCTGGGCCTGTGCAAATGACTGCATGTTCACAGGAGTTTTTATTCACACTTGAGTTTCTGGAAACAGAAATTTCTCTTTGCAAGTCTGAGCTTTGACTGGCTCATTTAGGGTGTCCTTCCAGTTGACACTGGAGTGTTTCCAGTCCCTTGTGTGCCTGTGAAAGCCTTGTGTGGAGGGGTGCCACAGAGAGTACCTTTGTTGTATACATGTGATGGCCGTGTTGTGCTCTGTACCCCTGTGACCACACAATGTGCTCTGTGTCTGGATGTGTGGAAGAGATATATCCTTTCTCTCCATAGCAAGAAAACTTTAAATTCCTTTTCCCTTCTCATCCTCTTCCTGCTTTCTGTGGTTCACATGCTAGTAGCTGGTAGTTACATCTCTATAGCTAGTTGCAGCTATTGGGAATTTCTTCCAAGCATTTTCTTTGAAGCATGTAAACCTTTGTGGCAGGCTGACAGAAGACCACAGCGTACATTTCAGCAGATAGATTTGGTTCATCTCTGAGTGGAGCACCAGAGGACACAAGGTACCAGCTCCCAGAGGAACTGAAATGGGCACTGTATACCACTTCATGCCAGTGTAGCTGTGAGGCATTAGAATAGAGGTAGTAACCTGTGCCAGCAATTGTCCATCTTCATTAGGGCAGCTGACTTAGACATCAGTGGATTTAGGCTAAGACTTCAACAGACTTAGGCTAGAGTTGACCCCAGTAGTTGTATCTTTTCTGTCTCTGCTCCAGAGCATACTGTAAAGGCAGGTTTTTTAAACTATGAGTGTCACACGGCTGTATTCTCCATGCAAATTTTCCATTGGGCCAAGGGCAGCAGTACTGGCACTTTTATAATGAAGCTCTAGCTGAGGGAGGGCTGCATCTTCCAAGAAAGGGCAGCACAATTACCTGTTTCTACAAAGAAAGCTGAGACGGGGTGGGGGGAAAAAGTAAAGAAAAGAAAGAAAGAAAAAGAAAGACACAGAAGTCTCATTCCTTTATGCTCTGGGTTCTTTGTAGTTTTCTTTGTAAAGGTCATAGTTATCTCAAGAAATGGGAAATTCTCAGAATCCTTTAAACTCTAGTTCTTTTCCTTCTTAAAGTGGCCTAATTCCAGAGAGCTTAAGGTCTAACAAGGGATTTGATCCTACCTCTCTCTCTCTTTCTCACTCACAGCAGGTTTGATGGCACTCAGATTGCTCATTTGTATTTTCTTTTGTGAGGCAAAGCGCTTTAGTATCTCTTCCAGCTGTCATATGTGTGTTCTTTACTCTGCCTGTCTGGAAGGCAACATTCCTAGGTAACTGGCAGGAGAAATCTTTTCACTTTAATTATAAGAATAGAGGCCAGAAGAAGACACTGCGTTAACCTTTGTTTGAACATACCTGAGATGTGAAAGTCTGATGTCTGAGGGTGCAGACCAACATCTCTTACTGCACTTATATTGTATCTCTATAATGGAGAGAAGAGATGTCGCTGCTCTTCTCCCCATTATAGCCATAGCTTTCTTGGTAGGGCCTTACTGTGCTTCAGCAGGGACTGATAGTTTCATTCTGCCCATGTGGCTTATGCATGCCAGTAAAGATGCACAGCTTCGTAGGACTCACCTTTGCTTTTCCATTGATCATTCACTTACATAGAGCTGATGTGTTTGTTTGCCCATGGCCACAGCAAAGGTAGCAAGGTGCTAGATGGCAGAGATGTTTGAGTTCCTTAGGTCTTTCCCAAACACTGGAGAAGAGAGAGAGTCAAAAACACATTTATTCTTATTTTTACACAGTCCCCAGAGCCATGAGAAGGTTCAACCTGACAAGTGGAGAAAATCCCTTAATAAACACTAAAAGAGACGTGTCAGGGTCTGAAGTGGGGAGAAAATGAAAAAGCCAAAATTCTGGATATGCTTAGACTAAGTCTGGCAAAGAATTATAGCAAAAAATACAAACCAACAAACCCCCAAAAAAACCCAGAGGGAAAAGAGCTAAGAATTATTGTAAATGTCAAAATATCTTGGATTTGATTGAAGTATTTAATTTTTTAAACACTCAAATATTTAATTTTTACATTCTTTTCATAGAAATATTTTTTAAAAATTGCATTAGTACTGATCTACATTAAAAATAAAAGATTAGGCAACAGTTTGAATAACCCAGAGAAGAAAAAAACATTGTGTTTGTATTGACCCAGTTTAAGTTTGGCCAAAGGTGAAATGGTTGTGGTTTAATTTTATTTTGCTACAAACCTTTACACAGTTTTCTTTCTGTTTGAATCCAACCTATTGTTTTTTCTTACTGTGTTTTTCATTGAGACACTGCAAAAACCAAGCAAAATTCTTCTTTGGTTCATTTAACCCCTGGCTACTGCAGCTGCTTCTCATTCAAGCAGGAAGAGATGGGCAAACCAGAGTATCCTAAAGGTGTCAGACTTGAGTGAAACTAGCTCCCAGGTCCAAATCCCCTTGGCTCACTCCTGATCTATGTATGTCCCTGATGATGGAGGGCCCATTAAGAAACGACCATATCCTCAAGACATTCTTTCCTTAAGTGACACACTGTCTCCAGTATTTTTATAGGACAGCACTAATTTTTCATAACGAGACACAGTAGGTTGCAGCCCTTTAATAGGCTTGTCAAGTCTCATGTATTCAGGATGAAATGAGCTCATTTAGTTCCTGTCTCTCACACCCCTATTGTGGTGTAGCTTAGATGCAGATGTGCACTGCCCTGGCCCTCAGCTGTTCCAGAAGGATGTGCCCAACAGTTGCCAGGAGGTCTGGTGCTGTCAGAAAGCCAAGGAACACACATAGTTGCTGTGGTCCTGCAAATAACACAGTCGGAGCAGCGGCTGCTGGAGGATCCAACATCCCTTGTCCATGTCACCCATTGTCCCTTGCCATATCACCTGCTGTGTGCATGTTTGTGAGAGTCCTGTCCACTGGCTTGGAACATCGATAGGAAGGAATAGCCTCCCAGTGGAGGGTCCTTAGCCTGGGAATTTGCTCTGCTTTTTCCATTGATAGAGGGGATCCACTGCCATTCCTTTGTCTTAAGGATGGTCTGTCCAGAAGAGCCTGTTCCCATCACCTCTCTTTCTTGAGGCAGGACATTCCCAGCACAACCTGCTGGGGCAGTCTCAGCTCAGGATTTATAGCAAGAACTTTGAGTGGGGCTTTCCAGCTCACCTCCTCTGATGGGGAGGACTTGCTCTTACCAACAACAAGGGCTAAATGACAGCTCATCTGTGAGGCCTCCTTAACCTGAAGACTCAAATCGAACAACTTTCTGGAGGGCACATTACTTGGAGTAAAATTGCAAGACCAGTGCTGGGAATGGAAGTTTTGCAGGCTTGGGTGCATCACCGCACCAAGCAGCTTGAGGGCGGCAACTATGGCTGAGCAACTGGGTACTCCTCTGATGCTGAGAGGCTCTATTGTGACAAAATCCCAAAACTTTTAGAAGTAATAATACTGAAAGAAAAGGGATTTCTAGTATTTCACCAACATTCTGCAGACTGCTCTGAGAGTGGCATACCTCAGCACAGCCTGTGACACCTACCATTTGTAATTCACAGCAGCAATAATCCTGATAGACTTGAGCTCATGTGGCAAGAGGTAAACAAGGTAAGCTTGTCCTTCCCAGCTCTACTGGGATTTTTGGTGCATGCCTTTAGGTCACTTCATCTCTGGTAGGAATAGTGAGAGATACTCATCTAACACCATGGTGTATTCTGAGGAAGAAGGAAGGGACTGAGAGAAGATAAAAATGGCTTTGGTTAGGGCTTGAGCCTGCTAAATTGTGCACTTTCCCCTTGCGTGCTGGTAAGCAATCTTCTGCCATCTATTCCTGCTTTCTTTCAGCTTATCACATGTGCTACCCCTGTGTGTGTGGTGAGGGATATATGTACAGTGTTGTCTGTGCTGTCGGCACCCCTGCAGCTGGGCTGGTGTGAATGTAAGTCAGAAAAGTCCCCTTCCAACAGCTGGCACTGCCAAAGAGCTTGCCTGCCTTATTAACAGTCCACTTATCTGGAATCTGCTCGCTGAGCAGAAACTGCTCCATAAATCCTCCTGCAATTTGCATTCCTCATCGCTGTCGCTCATTACCACTGACCTCACTTCTTCTGCTGGAGCTGATCAGCCTCCCACTGTCCTGCCTGTGAGACGCTTTTCCATTACCACAACCTATTAGCAGTGGCAGCGCCTCTGCGAATGAACGCACCGCTGCTGAGTCAGGAAACATTCCCAACTCAACTCCTCTCTCCCCGCTCCCTCCCCAGGCCCGGCAGGGAGGCAGTGACAGCGAGCGCAGCTCAATTGCTCTCCCTTGCGTATTTCAAGGCCAGGCTCCTCTTCTTGGGGAGCTCCGCGCGGTCATTACTGGACTCGCACTCCTGCATGCGCGGGTGGGAAATGAGGTGCAGCGGCTGGAAGCGTCTGAAACCGCGAGCGCTTGCTAATCAGCGGTGGGGTTTCTCAAATAGCAACTCACCCACCTTGTGCATGTGGATACAGGTTTCTAGTTTAATATCTGACTCCTCACTCTGTGGGAGCCATCTCTCTGCTGCTTCCTTCCTCAGGAGCTGAGAAGCCAAAACTTAAAGACATCTTAGCATAGTCATAAGGAGGGAGCGCTTGAGAAGGCTGATGCAGCCGGTGCTCACCCAGCTCTGACCCGAGCGGTCATTATGGAAGGGCTTGTGATGGGTTGGTCAAGGACAAAGAAAGCAAGGATACCTGTTAGTGCCCTCCCTCCAGAGTGTCAGGCCAGCCGGAAGTGCGAGAGCTCACGCTGCCTGCTGCCTCCTCTTTCTTTGCAAAGGCATGTCAGCAGCAGCTGAGTGTTCAGGTTCCAGGCAGGGGAGGCATAGTCAGGGACATGCTCCAGTCCTGCTCAGTGCTGCAGTGAAGGGGTGAGAAAGGGACTTATGTTGTATTTTGAACCTGTTACCCTTCTGTATCATGTTGGGGTCCCACAGCAAAACACCACACCAGATGTCTCCCAGAGCCTCGAAATAGTCACACAATACTTTTGTAGTAGTCCTGTTATGTAGCCATGTAAGATTTTTGTTTTTCAGTTCTCTGTCCAGGGTTGAAATCATAAATGGCTGAGAGAGTCAATCTGGCTTTTTTTTTTTAAATCCAGGTGTGATTCCTGGATTTAGATAAGTTTTAGAAACTGGAACGTGATTTTCAGGTAAGTTGTCTGGTCTCTGATTTCCTGTAAAGGCTCAAATGCATTGTGAGCAGTATGGAAATAGCTCATATTGCTCTAAGTTTGTGAATGACCATTCATTCTGTAATGTGAGGAAAGGTTTTATTTTAGTTGGAGGAAGAAGTGTGGGCAGAGAAAAAGCCTCCTAGTATTCCCTAAGCTCTTTTCCCTTTGGCCCAGGCAAGCAAAGCCTTTCTTTGCAGGGGGAGAAACATGTTTACTTAGTATAGCAGAGGGACTAAGATGCAACCTCATTAAAGTACAGCTCACGTATAGCCAGGGGTTTCATATATAGCTTTTTTTCTTTTCTTTTTAACCTTCTCTGTCTTGAGGGAAACAAAAGGAGGAGAAGAGGGAAAAAAAAGGAGAAAGAAAAGGAAGGAAGTGAATTGCTTAATGGAGGTGCTCTGCCTGCATATTTAATACCCTGGTTTTATTGAATAGAAAGCGAAAAAGTGCACCTTGTTTGTTGCTTGCCTGTTAACCCATGGCAAGAAGGCATCCTTTCCACTGGCTGGTGCCTTTTTTTAGTCAATGGTTTCTAGAGTGTAATTATATCGTAGATCTGAGATACGTTATACACACAATTAAAATTCCCCAACCGAGCCTGTTATTTATTAACTGGGGAAATATTTGTTCAGTTGTTTTGGAGGGCTACAGTTTTCTTTGTTTCTTTCTTTTTTTCCTGACCCCTTTAAACTGTAACACAGATCCTTGGAAAAGGTCTGTGCTTTGTGTCTCAGTGAGGGTAGGGTGAAGGTCCCATTGTGTTAGCACACCATGTCACCTAAAAGCCTTGGCAAGAGAAGCTGCAGTCTAAGACTGAATTTGCAAGGGCAGAGCAAAAGGCACTGAAAGATCTTATGGAAATTTTTCTTTGCTGGGTTCCTGGTTTCCTTTCATACAACGGAGGTGAACTCTGGGCTTTCCAGAGCCCCTGTTGGGGGGAATGCTTGTGGCTAAAAGCCTAGCACAGATTTGCCAAAATCTGTTCCCTCCTGTGCATTTGTGTAGGTCAAAATACGCTGTTTATGTTCAAGTCAGCTTTGCCGTAGCAGAATATACACCCAAAGCCTGTTTTGACTTCTTGATAATTGGGACTACTTAAGAGCATCCTTTATTAAAACAGAAACTACAACTTGGCCTACAACACTTGAAAACTGGATTCTAGGAGTCCTTCAGGGCAAACAGCATCTCTTTCTAGATTTTGTGTGCCAATCTGGCCATTAAGAAAATACAGCTTCTGTAACTTATCCTGGCAAGAACACAAAGGGCAAAAGAGAAAGACAAAAAATGTAAAGATGGGGTTGCTGGTTTAACCGAGCATTTTAGGATCACAGACCACAACAGCACCGGCCACAAGTTGTTCAGATCAAGCGTCCATCTTGCATTGTCTTCTCCTTTCTCTGAAAGCAGCTGATAGCAGCAGAGTAGGCAAGGATAAAAGCTTTGCAGCCACTTTCCCTTCAGAAATATGTTTCCTGGAAGGTAGTGAGCTCTGTTAAAAATGCATCCCATCCATCATCCTAGGTGCTGTCCTGCTGGGATTTTTCTATTTCCACAATATCCTCACTTTAATAAGGTGACCAGAACAGGCTGAGAATCATTTCCTTGTTATTAATTATTACCATGGCTGCTGTACAGTAGTGTGTTCAAGGGTGTAGAGCTATAATCCCCAAGAACCTCCTCCTGAAGGTCATTTTATCTTCTCTAACACTCCTAAACACTGGTATGTCAGATCTGCCCTCCCCAGCTTTCCTCTCAAGCTGTGGTTCAGCCATTCTCCCCTTGGCCCTGCATAAACAGCAGGTCCTCCTAGCGTGTGCCTTATCCCTTTCTTAGACTCTGCCTGTGTGGGAATATACTTCCAATGCTTCGGCAGAGGCAGATTTAAACTAATATGGTTTACAGGTATAATGCTTGTACAGGGTGCAGTTTTTTGGCTCTTAGGGGAACCTATTTCATCAAGTTAGATGATGCTATTAGGGAAAACGTTTGCAATATCCCAGCCCTCTGCCCTTAAGACCTCTTTTCTCATGTGGGGATAGTGGTGTTCATGCTGGGATTCATTCTGCTAAACTCTGTTTCTGCATCCCCACTGATGTGACTGCTGGAGCTCTCACTTGAAAGCAAGACCTTGGATGACACTTTGGGCTTTTGTTTCAGTGTGGGTAGCAAAATATTCCTGGCAGCTCTGGTATTCAGTGTTTGGCAGCTCTACTGCTACTACAGCCACTGCCTGATGTTTACCCTGCTCTTCTGTTCGGTGTTTCTCACTCTGGAACCAAAAACCAGAGACGTGGCCTATTTGCTGTCCAGCCACTGCATCTGACAGCCCAAAAAACCAACAGAAGCTGCTGGTAAGGGTGGCTTTAGGCTTCTGCTGAGTACAGCAGCAGCTAAAGACCAGGAAAGTTCTTGTGCCAGCAGCTATGGCAAGCAGACTGACTTGGGAGCAGGCAGCTAGAGAAAGGTGACTTCTGAGACCAGCACAGCTGTTTGCTTATGTGCATCTGAGCCAGGTTCCCACAGCACTTTCTGCTCTTAGCCTACAGATATACCAGCACTATTTTCTTCTGGCAAGGAAAGACAACAGCTAACCTGAGAGAAAAGCAGCTGTTGTTTTGAGATGAGTAAGGAACTGGGATCCAGTCTTTGCACTTTCTGCAAATGGCTCTGTCTTTACAAGCCTTTTACACCTATGAAGTTATGATGAATTAAGAGCCTAACTTCTTTTTGTCCTGACATAGATATGGTCCACTTGGGGTTGGGATTTGCTTGTTTCCATTTTTACTGAATGTTTACATTTTACTGAAAATACACCTGAAAGGGAACCAAGAGGAGACCTTGCTACCTGGAAACAGCATCTCTATTTTACTCCCTTTCATTAAGTGAAAAGCAATGTCCATAAACTATATTGTGCACAAAGGTCTCTTTCTCACCTTAATGCATAGCAGAGCATGGTGTTGATGACAGCCCTCACATCTATTGGTTTTCTCTGCCAGACTAAATCCAGTAGCAAAAAATGATAGAAATAACTTTTAAAGGTCTTCGTTTCAAGTCCCAATACTTGCCCTAAGTCTAAAAGATTGTAAAGATGAGATACTGGGTGAAATGTGATGTGTGCACAGCATATGTGATCTAAGATAGTGAAAACCAAAGAAATAAAAGAAAAACAGGTCTGAATTTCAATGGACATCTTTAAATGTCTACTTTCTAAGAGTTTCTAAATCTTCAACTGAAGCCATTATTTAACAAATCCATTTTTCCTGATGCCAAATTTGAAAATTGAATTCAGTAATTATATACATCAGCAAGTGTAAATCTCCAAACACAACCTTATCTATGGAGCAATTCTGTTGTCTGTATACTCGATCCCACAAAACTTTAGGACTGGAATTAAGATTTAGGACTAAAATTAAGACTGCTAGAAAGTAGATGTAAAGAAGGAGGAAAGAGCTGATTAAATAAGTAAATATTTAGATTTTCATTTAATTTTGTCAGTCTCTGTCACTTTCTGTCTGTCACCTTCAGCAGACGCAGCTCATATCTCAGCTGAACACACAAATAGTGCTTGTTCATTTTGGAAATGTTTATTTGTTAGGCATCCATTTGTTTGCATGAGTTATATGGCTTCCATCAATTACACTGTACGTGGTTCATTATGTGAGATCCTTTTGCAGTAGCATAAGAGCATGAACTCTAGTGTGATTCCCAATAGTGGCTGGGGATATATTGCTGCTACTATTCAGAGAAAATAATGGCGGTGGGGAAACCTGCATCATTATTGTTTTTGTAATTGTTGGTTTGCAGGATAACAGTTTGAGTGTAGAAATTACAAAAAGTAATAAGATATTTTAGGACTGGAGCCTCAGTTTTGGATCAGAGTCTGCATTTCTCAGTGTATAATGCAGAGTTTTCCAAGGATGAGGAAAGGATGGAAGATATTTTGCTTTCATTACAAAAACACTGCTGATTCTTTTTTTTTGGAGTCTTGTTTTTACAATGAGTCCCTGAATAGCAATTACAGGGGAGCTGCAAAAGTTTATAATTTTTGATTCAATGCAACCACTTCATTAGTATTAAACTTTCTTATAGAAATGCCACTACATACTGCACATACAACCATTGATTTGGCCATCATCAAATCAGCAACTGTGTTCTTAGACACATATATCTTATCAAAAGGGGAAGGTGATGACTAATTAGCATTAGAAATATGATCAAGGGTTTGTATCTTGTAGTGTCTTAGATCAAAGATGATGTGGGCTTGGTGTTCTCAGCCTGGATCCCTATGGGCATGTGTCTGTGTAGGAAGCCACATTAAAATCTGGCATAATTCAATATGATTAGCTAATTCTGTTTAAGCAAAAGCTGGTTTAATAGGCAAGGGTCTCAGAAAAGAGAGAGAGGCTTCAAATTCAAGATAAGAGGCAGAATTTTGAAGGGAATTCAGGACTAGAATAACAAGGAAAAAGCGAGGCAAAAGGTGGGGCTGTTAATGGGGACCCCAGCTCTGGGGTACCAGAGGTACTTCTGGCTGCAGGGACACAGGTCTGGAGAGGTGGTGGGGAGAAGGGGAGCTGCAAATCAGAGGAGACCTGACTGCACTCTAATTAATAGCATGAGTTTTAAAGAGCGTGAAGTCACCTCAATGCCAGCTCATGAGATGTATGGGATTAGTTTGTATAGTAATGAAAGAGTAATAACCAGAATTTAATTGTTATGGCTGGTGAACTAGCTGACCCCTCAGCCCAGTGGGCATTTAGATAATTTTCAGAACTGCAGTGAGCCTAGCTAACTCTTCATATGGGGAGGAGGAGGGGGATGGGATGGGGGTACTCTGGCAAGAAATATTTAATGAAAAGAAGCTAGTAATTGCAATGCTGCATTCTCATATTTCCCCTGACATTCTAAACTAGGGGTGGGGGTCTTTGTCATCCAGCAGTGTCTTTGTGGATCAGTCCAGCAGTGTGTTCAGCTTGGTATCTTGGCTTGTGTCACAATCCAGTATCAGATGCTTGAGGAAGAACAAGAAACCCCATAGAAACACAGGTCCGGTTGTCTGAATTCAGACTTTCTCTACAAACTGCCTAAAGACACCCACAGACAAGTGAGCAGTCATGTAGCCACTCCAGCTGCCTCTCCAGAAGGATAGGACTCTACTGTGGATTTTTTTTTTTTTTGTCTCATCCACCTGTCCTCTACAGACAACTTAGCAATCCTTGGACACCTGAGATAGTACTATGGTCTGATGTTTATAGACTTGAATCCTTCCCCAGGTGTTTGCAGGATTTGTTACTGTTCTTCCAGGTCCAGAAAAATACTTAACGCCTCTTGCCCCCTGTTTACTTCCTAGCTACTCTGGGGCTAATTTAGGTTCTCAAGGCTTTCTATGATTGGGATGATCGGGAACAAATGTCCTAAGTGTCTTGTCTTCCCAAGCCTTCTCCCTGGCTGATAGTTTTTGTTCAGTACAGTGTTCCCTTGTGATTCCTGATTAGTTGTCACAGTGCACCCATGAGGGTGGTACTGCTCAGGCACTAGTTCCCACCTGTCTGTGTAGTCCTGAAGGACCTGTCCATGGAGAGCTCCAAGGTCCCATGTGACTTCATCTCTTGAAGTCTTCTCAGACAAAATCTGTTGGAATCAGTAGGAATGTGTTTATGGACTGACTAAAAAAGGAAGAACTTATCCTACAGTTCAGAAGTTTTACTTGACTTGCAAGAGCTGGGATCTGACATTGGGAAGGTTTTTTTCCTTCAGTCCTTCATATTTATGGCATTACCTTAATATGGCAGGTTGAGATCAGCTGCAGTAGCAAACTAAGAGAGACTTCAAATGCTGTTGTGAACATAAAAACTCAGTGCCTTTGTCCTGCTTGGGACTGACATTGGAACAATTCCTTCAATTAGCTGTTTTGTTTTAAAACACACCTATTGGTTAACTGTTATCATTCTTAGTAGCTTGCCCCATGGAATTCAGTGGTGCTATGTACAGCAAAGTCTTATTCATGAAGTGGGATTTTTGTAAGCAGTTGAGTGGAACTGGAAGAGCAACTGTAATGACATTTGGCAGAAGGGCAAAGGCTGAAGATCCTAAGTTCCTTTGAAATTCACACAAAGTCAAGGGTAGTAGGACTGGTCCCTGTGCAAGGGTGCCAAGTTGTGGATGTTCCTTCAACAGCACTCAAGTTCCACTCTCAACATTTTAGGATTTACCTGCAAATGTTTCTCTGTGGATTTGCATATGCATACAAACATAGAGCACAGAAATTCACTAATAAAATATTAATATAAGAAACAATAATCCCAATGATTGTAGGACTAGATGGCTCCTGTTGTGGCAGATGTTATCTAGCTATTGACTACAATGGTTCTCTGTTGTTGACAGTACCATTTATTAAGTCTGTGGGATTACTTGTCTGGCTTCAGGGAGCAGAGGGGTGACGCTAACTTGTTTCTGAAGAGGAAGCGATCAGTAAAACTGTCAGGAAACAGCTTCTTGTTGAAGAACGCTGATGTTTCCATCCACTGAAACCTAGATGCTCTGTGGGAAGACAGCAGATTCTGTACATTTCTGAAGGAAGTCTCCACTGGAAATGGTCTATAGTATGTGCATTTAAAGTGCCTGGGACCTTGATGTCTTCTGTAAGTCGCAGCACAGTTGGCATCCCTTAGGCAGCAGTCAGGGACTTAAACCACAAGAGATCTGCTGGGAAGAATGAAGAGATTTGTGGGTCTCCCATGCTGTGCAGAGGGGCTGACTGGCTGAGAGGGAACTGCTGTTCAAAGGGATTTATTTATATGACAGGGGACCAGGCAGCCAGAACTCCTATTGTGCTGGAGAAAGCAGTGGAGTGCTGCAGAGATAACAAATAACACTGAACCTTCTGTACAGAGCGTACTGAGGGCCACAGGCTGCCACAAGTGAGCACGTCTTCCAGGTTGGACTTTTTATTGCCTCACCATCATCTGTACAGAGGAAGAGAAAAGGCCAATGTTCCTTGTTGGAAAGTGACTACTACAGCATCTTTTGATTGAGCGTTGCATTATGTTGAATTGAGAACATTATTATTCATGAAAAGGCATCCTAGAAAGCTTCAAAGAATGGTGGAAAAAAACTTCAGGTCTTAATACTAATTAGAGGAGCCTGTCTCCCAGGTGTGAGGTGTTTATCTGTGAAAAGCAGGAGATAGTGTAGCAAAGAAGAAATGTACACTGGAGAATAGAAGTTCCAATAAATGGTTGAATGGATTAAAAAAAAAAAAGGATGAGGAAGAAGAAAGAAGACCAATGACAAAAAAGCAGATAATAAAATAAGATGTTTGCACTGAGTATGAAGGGTTTGCAAAACAGCTCAGAGTTTATTTCCAAACCTGCAAGAAAGCAACCATGAAAATAATACAGCAATGTATCTCAATAAGAAGGTTGTTTTTATTTCTTCCTCCTATTAGCAATGTTTGTCAACTCAATTTCTTTTTCTCACTAAAAAAGCACTTGTGTAATGAAAGCTCAGAGTTGGCTTCAAGTATAGCCAAAACAGGCTGTTTCTGGAGCTAGTGCACTACCTTTACCAAGCATTTATCTTAATCATGCTGCATATTTTGGCTAAAAGGAGGCTGGAGGATGTGGGGCTCGCCTGTCTCAGTGGCCTCTGCTTCAGCTAGCACTACCCAACAGAAGTGGGTGCTGTGCTGCCAGTCTGTCCTGCCACAAGTGCTTGCTGCCACCCCTCCTGTAGCAGTGTCAGGAACATTGTCCTGGCTTCAGCACCTCCCCCACTCCAATTTCTCCTTTTGGCCCATATAGCTGGACTCACCCCCCTACTGACCCCAGGTGAAGTTTAATGAGGGGAAGGGAGAAGGAGGACCTGAGATGGGAGAGGCCATGTTTCTGTGTGGTACCTTTGCTGATTTGTATTCTCAGGTGTGCAACACACATGTAGCCAAGTGTCTGACAGGTTGTTCTGTATTTGTACCTTACAGTTTTCCTGCTGCTTCCACCCTGCTCTCTTGTGAGTTAAGGAATCATTGCAGGTGTAGAAAGCTTGACAGAAAGGATGTGCTTTCATAGCCGAGTGAGTGGCAGCTGGCCAGCTGTAATTGCCCTTTGGTGTGCTCCTAGAAAATAGTTTAAGTGAAGAGATTTTTTTTCCTGTCTCTATGGACATGAAATATGGACATCTTTGCTTCCATGGTTCAGCTGAAGAACAGTAACTGGCTAAGCATCAGAGACTCGATCACTTGTGATTGCCTACCCATAACCTAGTGTCACCCTGCTAGTGACAAGATCTCATGAGAGAGCAGAAGGGAGAGCAATGCAGAGATCTGACTTTCTGCCATAGACTTTGCGCTAGTCCTTTCACCAGTCAATCCTTCCTCTCTGAACATCACTTCACAGTAGAATTTAACAGAGAAAAGAAACCAGCAAGTTTTTTCAGTGTTTTTTTCCTTGTGGAGCATTCCCTTACATGACTATATAAACAGAACATTAAAGTTAAACGAAGTGACACAAGGCTACATTTAAAAATAACAGAAAGTTTCAAATTCTCCTTTGATAGGAGATTACCGTAGCTGCTTGGCACCCTAATGACAATCCCGAACAAGAATCACAGCCTGATAGTGTGCAATAAGACAGAAGATGGGAGCTGTATTCACAGGCATGAGGAACTTCAGGAGACAGCTGTTGTACAAAAATGCTTATTCAGAACAGTTAGAAACCCCATCTTTCCTTGGACCTTGCATAACTAGATGCATAGAATAAATATCTACAGTGTAGGACAGAAATTAACATTAAAGATGTAATACCATTATAGA
Organism: Toxostoma redivivum; assembly: GCA_013397375.1. NCBI lineage: Eukaryota > Metazoa > Chordata > Aves > Passeriformes > Mimidae > Toxostoma > Toxostoma redivivum. Next base: position 47,641 of record VXBI01010185.1, on the reverse strand, counting down.
GTTACTGATAAACCCTCACCTTTCATACTTTGCTAATTTCTCATCAGCTTATTTTTATAGGAAAAAAAGAGAATATAGTAGAACTTGTAGATAGGCAATGAAAATGGTCTGGAGGCTTGGAAGGGTTTTTCAGATAAGGAGAAACTGAAAAAGATGAAAAAAATATTGCTCAGAGAAGAGATGAATAAGAAGGGGCATGTCAGAAGTATATAAATTATAATATTATAAAAGGTTCTCAGTACTGGTACAAAAGGGTATCCTTTGAATCAAAAAGCAATGCAGATCTGGAAGTGTTGAGAGTTTTTTTTTATTGGAGCCTATTCATCTATGGAACTCCCTGCTGCAGGGTGTCACCCACTGAGCTCATGGCCTCAGTGAAAAAAAAAGAAAAAGAGAAAAAAAGAAAGCTATTTTTGTGGACAGTGAGAACATTCGCAGTTACATTAGAGAAAATAAAAAACTTATAAGAAATATCAACTCTTGAGATTCAGGGCATAAATCCAACCACTAACTGCCTAGGCTTGTAAAGAAACTTCCCCAATGGACATATTAGTTAGTTATTTCCCATTTTAAGTGTTTTACATCTATCCTTGATGCTAGGCACTACCTAAGAGGAGGTGTTACAAGAGTCGGACAGTTGGCTTATTTGCTCTGAAGGTTGCTATAGGCTTGAAAAGTGGCAGTTCTCCCCTTCCTCACCATCTCCAGCTGTGCCTCTGAACTACATGGCATGCACCACACAGTTGACAAAAAGAGAGGGCTTCTCCGCTGCTTTCAGGGTACTCTGATGTGAGTGTAAGCCCAGGCTGACACAGCCATGTTGTGGACATGAGAAACCAGCACAGCTGGAGAGCAGGCTCCCCACTGCCACCCTGGCTGCAGCAGGCTGGTACCAAACTGCCCTGGCAGAGACCTGGCTGACACAGTACTGCTGCTGCAAGAGCTGTCCCACCTTTCTGACTCCAAGGAGAACATACAGCTCCCCTTCTGCAGCTCCTTTGCTGCATCTTTGGCTTTGCCTGTCTTCTCCATGCAGCACCGGGATTTCTCTGGTCCTCAACAGCGCTCAGCAAGCAAACAGGAGGTGCAGGCCAGAGAGGCAAAGCAAGGCAGAATACCTGTCTTGCTTTCCCTTCTCCATGCATGCTTAAATTTGTTCTTTGTCTAATCTCCTCTGCCAGGTGATTTGAGATAATCAGTGTGACTTCCCTACTATTGTTCATCTATCCCAATCTTTCTCATTTTCTTTTGCAAACAGTGCCCCTTCTCATTTGCCTCATTTCTCTTCCTGTGATACCTCAAATGGAGAAAGTTCTGTTGCTCCAAGGCAGAGGAATGCAAACTGGTTATAACCACTCTGTCAATGTTCATGGACCTGTGCTGGAGAAGCTGAGCTGCTGTTAGCAGTTAAAGTTCCTTAGAAGTTACCTGATTAATCACTATGGGGAAGTAATTGCCACTTCTCACTTGGAAAGGAAAGTGCTATGTTATCTCTGACCTCAGAGACTCATGTATACTAAGAATCACAGAATATTCTGAATTGGAACACACCCACAAGGGTCATCAAGCCCAACTCTTAAGTAAATGGTGAAATACTTGTGTGAATGGTTCAGTGTGTCTTTTGCAATGGGTCAGTTGCGGTTGCTGTGGGAAACATTCTCACTTCTTGGCCATTTCTTCTCATGGATTCAGAAACCAACATGCGCCAGCTGCATTGCTGCACAGTACACTGAATTATCATCCGTGTGGCCTCAGCAGCTGAAGTGATAAGCCTATGAGAAGTGGTAAATAAAGTACACTGTTCCTTCCTATACGTAGAAATACTGGAAGAGGTAAAAGGGGAGAGATCATTGTGAGGTAGAAAATAGGAAATTTTTTTCCCCCTGCAGGTGAATTTGGTCACATCCCTTCAATTGCCTGATTTCAGAGTCTCATGGGAGGACTGTTTTCCTGCATACATATACCCATGCAGATACCACCCCCCAGAAGGACTGATCAAAGGGGAATGGCTTTAAACAGAAAAAATGTAGGTTTAGGCCAGAAATTAGGAAGAAGTTATTTACTATTAAGGTGGTGAGCAATGGAACAGGTTGCTCAGAGAGGTTGTGGATGCCCATTCCCTGGAAGTGTTGGAAGATAGATTGGATGGCACTCTGAGCAACCTGGTCTAGTAGCAGCCCATGACAGGGGTTTGGAACTGGATGAGCTTTAAGGTTTCTTCTAATCCAAACCATTCTATGATTCTGTGATCCTACAGGAGGCTGGTGGGTTATTCTGGTGAGTGAATTTACTCTTCAGACCTCTTTAATACAAAACTCTTAGTTCTTGACTAATTTCTTTACTATCACAGTATGATACTGGTCATTGCTGGGAAGGGCTGGAAGGGGGCACAGGCCCACCAACCTCCACCACAATAATCTCCACATCAGATTCTGCTTTGGTCTTCCTATATAACATTCAGGGTGGGGGTGAAAAAGAAGTGAGGTGGGTTTTTTTTTGTTTTTAAGCCATGCATTAATTCCCTGGTTCCCCTCTCAGTTTGCCTTGGTCTTTTGGCTTTGCACATTCATTTGTGCATTCAGTTCATTCTTCTCACTGAAACCTTTCTGACCTTGAACATAACCCAGCATGTCACATCCTCATGCAGATAAACCCCTAGACCTAGACTGAATACCTAAGCAATTTGGCAAACCAAGACTGACACCTAGATTCCCCCACAGTTTTTAACCTGCATGACCAACAGCACCCAGACTGGACCAAATATCGTCCCTGTATGGACAGCTCGGCACCTTCCACCATGCCTGACTGCATCCTCACAGGAAAGGACCTAGGTAGACCTTGTTTTCCTGCCTTTTCTTTTCTTCTCAGTCCAACTTGTGTCTGAACACTATGGAAATGATACTTTCCTGCTCCTTCTGAAGTAGTTTATTGACATTATTGCTGTCTCTTATGATTAAGGAAATAAAGATTTAGAACAAGTTGCACCGATAGTGCTCAAGTCATTCATAAAAATGGTGCCAGGTCTGAAAATAAATCCCAGCTCTCTCGCTTCTCTGCATTGTGTTTTGATTCAAGACAGTGTTTGCCTTAGAATTTCTCATTACTTGCCCTGCTATACTTGGATGTATGAACTTAAATTCTCTATTCAACTACTTACATGCTATTTGCCCTCTTTCATAGCAGTTTTCTGTTGGCATCATTTTGGTGGAAGATACTGCTAAATGACATCCCTTTGAATTGAACTAGCTATTACACTCCAAATCTTTCAGGGTTTCCTTAGATTGGGTTTTGTTTTCAAAGTTCATAAGCAGGCCTGGGGCTGTTTTCCAAAGGTGAATCGTTTTGGAAGCCAGTTTGTCTGGGAGTCAGGCTCACATGATAAATTAGAATGAACCTGAGCTCTTCAGTTTGGTTTCATTTTTGATGGATCCCCATAAAAAGTATCTGGATGATGGGACTATTATTCATTATACTGCAGAGGCAGGAGCATGGTGTGATGCTATGATCTGAATGGGAACTTTGTCTCAGGTGGCTCCCAGTCTCAGTTCTGCCCTAGCCATTACCAGAAAAACCTAGTACTGAGCCTCAGCCCTCTCCCTGTCCCACACTTTACTTTTCTCGTACTGCAGAAGAGTTCACCTCGGTACAAAGAAGGAAGCCTGAACACAGTGCAAAGGAGCAAGCTTCCAAGCAGGGCAGAAGAAATCAGCTTTGGCAGAATGCCTTTGCTTGGCACTGGTCAAAACAAGCATATGGAAAAGGGAAGTGAATGAGGAATGCCCTGGGAAGATTGGTACATGGTGTGGAGTCCTGCAAAGCAGGCTTTTAGACAGGAGTTCACTGCTGTTTGACATGCTCTGTAAAAATCTGAGTGCTCCCACACTTCTGGATTTTCCTCTGGGCAGCATTTATCAAGAGGACATGCAGGGAACATCCTCTTTTTCAACCTGTCTTTCCACTCCCTTTTCCTTGCTGTCTGTTTTACACACAGCTGAGAAGAATCTGCAGTGGATGACAAATTTAGCTGCTTTGCTTTTTTTTGGCCCCTCATCCCTGGCTTCTGTGTTCTCCAGCTCTCTGTGCTCAGCAGCAATTGTTTTACATGGTGGGTTTGCACAGACTGACTGACAGCCTCTGTTAATGCATGTTTTGGTGTGATAGCTACTGCAAACTCTCTGGTGTGAGTAGTCAATGTTCAAGATTCAATATTCGTGTGGTGCGATTGGTCAATGAGGCTACAGAGCCATGCCTTTGCTCCCTGATTAGATGACTTAACCTTTGTTAATTACTTCTGCCAGAAATGAAGTCTGTTCTGTGATTAAGTGGTTCTAAGCTACAGGCTTGAGATTTACTCCTTGTGAACTCTTGTTCCAGTGGGACAGCACGTGTGAGGGCTGTCTAAAGCATGTATAAATAGACTATAAAAATGGCCAGAGTCATATTCTATTTCTAATCTATTAAAAATTATTGACCTGCATGTCTTTGCTATGCATTTGGCTCTAGTAACGAGAGCCTGTCCTTGCGGAACACAAACCCTCTTTTGGCACAGGTCCTCCCAGCATGTCTGCAGTCCCAAAGCCACATCACACACCACAGCAGGGAACAGACTGGCTAAAATCCCTGTACCAGCGCAATAGCAGCATATAATCTTGGACTGACAAGCATATGGAGTGAGCTGGGAAGAAAACAGCATCTCAACTCTGAGGCTCCTGCTACATCAGCTCCTGTTACCATATTGATCTGGATTGGGTGTGGGCAAAAATGTACCTGTTGACTGAATAAGCAAACCATAAGCTATAGAGAGATGTTTTTTTACTGCTGCCTTTATGCCACATAGTGGAGGACAGATGGTATCTTATACCAAACAGAGTCTTTTGGAGCAAAGTTCAATCATTCCTGGTAAAATTTTCAACCAGCTGAATGAATTAATACTGAGTTGTATCTTTGTGTCACATAGCCACAGCATTTTCAACCCATTGGTAAAAAAATGGATGCTATGTGTTATTAACTGTGTGCTCAGAGCCCCAGTATCATAGCAGAGAGTAACTGGAAACTTAATTGTGTGAGATATAATTATCAGTCATGTCAGTGGCATCTACTTTCTTTACTATGTGAGGAAGCACAAATATGCTCTTCTCCCTAACCAAAAAATACTACAAATCCCAATGCTACTCTAGGCGTGATGGAACAAGAAGCAATGATTTCAGCATTTCTTTTGGCTTTTGAGAATGTAATTCTCACCCCAGTGTATCAGGCTATACCTCTGGGAAAAAGATGCTTTCATTCAGCCGGTGGAAAACCCGCATGATGGGTGTTTATAAGTTCCTTAGAAATGCAGGCAGAAAGAAAGCTACTTTTTATTTAGCTCCCCTGCTCAACTTTTTTACTGATCTAATGGAAAAAGAGTTAAGATTCAGAGCAACCATATGTACAAGAACTACCTTAATTTAAATGCCCTGTTGAATACAATATGATCTTAAAATGATGCATGATGGAATTTCTTCTCAGACTAGTGCAGTGCATTAGCATTAGTCATTGCAGTAGGACTAGGTGGAGCATGTTAGAAGTCATCACTGTGATGGATGCATGGCACACATTATAATACAAATCATTGCAATGGACCAAGCAGAAAACACAGGAATTAAAGTTTCTGTGATAGACTCTGGGAAACACATCAGAATTTGAGTGACTCATCAGAATTTGTGTGAGTCATAAAAGGCATAAGGGCCTGAATGTCCCTCATCCTGAATGGATGAGTGACATGGCTACCTGTTATATCAATTTCCACGGTGCTGTGGAAAGTCTCATGGATAGAATAACTGATGAGTCAGGATTCCTTGGTTCTGCTGTCAGCTCCGCTGTTGACTCATTTTGTATCCTTGAGTAATAAACTTCCCTCACTCTTCCCCATCATGTGCGTGACAGTGTGTTTACCCTTCCTTATAAAGAACTGAGACCTGTTTCTGCCACAACTCTCATGTATGTCTAATATTATGCATTGGAAATGGTCCCAGTGCTCTTAGGAATGAGTCTTTGAAGGGTGGAAGCTGTAGAATATGCAGATGAAAAGTGCTAAATATAGTCACATACCATCAGATTTGTGTGATTCTTATTTTTGCTGTTTGATGATGTTTCTCAGTTTCAGGCGTTTTTTTGTTTGGTTGTTTTTTTTGGTTTTTTGGTTTTTTGGTTTTGTTTTTTTGTTGTTGTTGTTGTTGTTTCGTTTTGTTTTGTTTTGTTTTTTGAGAGGTCCATGTAAGACTGACCAGACATGAAGGAACTCTTTCTGTTCCTTTCTGATGGACTCTAGATTGGGTGTTTAAGATAAAAACTCAATTTCATGACTTTATCCACCTATCCACAGTATGTTCCCAAGCTAGTTAAAATTAAACTTAGCTATCAAAATGCTAAACTTGATAGCTCATTTATCTTTCTGTCTCCCAACTCTACATTACAATACAGCAGTGATTGATCTTGCATCTTCAAGGTACTATATAGTATAAAAACTAAGAGAAGATTAATTAAAAGCCGTCGCATCCAGACAGGTTTTTAAATAAGTTTTAGATTTAGACAATATATCAGCTGAAGCAAAAAGATTCCAAGACCATAAGCCTGTAAATTCAAGTAAGTTTTGCTTTTCTTCAGGGCACAGAAAACCCCATTTCACCACAGACTAACATTCAAAGTCTGATTTGGTCGGGCAGGCCCATGGCAGGAGGCAGGAAGCTGTCACATTCGTGGGCTCTCCAGGAGTGGTGAGCGTGATGTCCTTGAGGACTACTGCAGGGTCAGTGGAGAATGTCAGGCTCAGGGCCAGATGGTGAGTTGGAGATGGTACTGAGGCAATTTTTTAAAGTAGCTCCTAGGTCCTCCAGGCACGGAGTAACTTGTCTGGGCATCATATCTAAACTACTTAAATTGAGCCCAAAATCAGAGACTACTGCATTTGAGCTGTCAGTGTCTGACTGTGGGAGCTGCAGAACAACACTAAACAATCCAGTTTTATGGTGTTTTTGGCTAAAGGACACATGATTGCTCGTCAGGTTTCTGGCACCACTGTTTATCCAAACTATGGTTAAGTTATGCAGGATCCTCAGAAGCCCTCAGAACTTGCAGTTCTCATGTGCTGAACTTAGGGAGTATCCAAAAACCTGGCTTTTCCCTGCCAGGAGCTATCAGCATCCTTACAGTGGATGCTGAACTCCTGAATATCTGGCCTGTAGATCACTGAGTGTTTGATGAACAGTTTACTCTTAAACTTTGCTCTTGCCCACCTTTAGTTTGTGTCAGCAAACTCATCTTGAGAAAGACAAAATGGTGAGGCTCTTAGATTTTCATGAGTTTGTTTAAAGGGAGACATTTAATCCACCTGACAGCTAAAATATGTTAGTGGGATATGGGATGTCTGCCATGAGAGTGTTCAAGAGCTCCCCATTTTGCTCGTACAGTAGCAAAATGACTTGATCACATTCAGCTGATTCAGGGATTTTTGCCTTGTGAGAGGGCAAGGGAGGAGAAAACAAAACGAATGGCAGTGATTCCACTTTACAGGGGGTCAACAAAAATTCCTGCAGTATAGGTTTGGTCCAGCTATGTCCCCTGTTACACACTGATATAGTTATTGGCAGAGCAGGGTTCTTTGTCTCTAATTTACAGCATTCCATCCATTATCAGGAATTAAAATGTATTTATTTTTTGGTCTCTTTCTCTCCCACTCTTCGTTTTCCTTCCACTTCAGTTAATTCCAATAAGTAGACAATTTCTGTGCTGTTTGGTCTACTCCCTAAAAGTGCCAATTAACTTTGTATGAAATAAGAGAACTCTTTTGAATTTGCACGAGTTACGTATTTGTGCCTTTAAATGGTAGTTGTCAGGATGCATCATGCTCTGAATTTTTTCCCCTGTGTTTTGTAAACAGGATATGCTTTACTTTCACTGCTGAAAAGCAGTTTTAGTCAGGATGGATACCAAAGACACATCTCCTTTCACTCTTTCAGAATTTGATTGTGTGTGTTTTTTATCAATCCCAAATTAATTTAATTTCCCTTAACTGAGCAGATTGTACCATGTACTTCCTCTTGAAGAAAATTCTGCTACTGGGAAGATGGCAGTCAAAGAGCTAGTCGCTGGGGATATGGCAAACTTCTCATGCTTCTTATCAAGCTGTTGCATGCATTAGATGTGCACACATTTTAATACAGATGTTTCCCAGTCAATGCTCCCCTTAGGAAAGAAAAAAGCAGAGAGACTGAGGTGAGAAAGAAAAAAACAGCTATTGAAAAAAAATGAGGTGAAAAGGCAGTTAGGAATAAGCTAGAATCAAAATGTGAAATGTGAAATATGGTCAGAAATGGGAAGAGGAAAAATAAAAAGGAAGAATAGACAATGCATCAACAGACTATAGGCAATATATCTGCAGAAGGTTAGGGTCCTATGGCAACCTAACATAAGAAAAGGCTTTTTTAGTTGCCCGTGGATATGCTTCTTGTAATATGCTCTCCTGTAATATGAGGAGTCAGGGTCTCAGTCTGAGAACCATCTGAGTGTCTCCTGCCTTCTATGCTGAGTTTCCCTTGGGATTTACCACTTGCGTAATGCTCTCAGTCTTTTCAACTTTCCGCCTGGAACTGTCTGCAGTTGGTGTTGTTTGGTCTTTGGTATGGATGATCTTCTATCCAGTATAGTCTTCTGGAGAATTTGGAGGCTGTTGGTGCTGGAGGAGCAGAGACACAGTAGAAGAACATGAGACTGAAGTAATTATCTGGAGCCACCCATACTGGCCACTTGTCACAGGCTTTGCAGTGAGTGTAGCAGCTTTGTCAGTGATTTAGGTCCAGCCTTCCACTCTTCTGTGCCTATCTGCTTTTTCTTTCCCTAGAGATTCAAAAAACTTGGTACTGTATGGTAGTCTGCCCCAAACCATTAGAGGAATGTTTCTAACTTTCCTTCTGCTTGCCAGTTTTCTTCCCTACTACCTTGTCTTCTTTCACCTCTTCTCTCTACCTTTGCTCTTTCTTCTGCACTTCATTAAGATGCTAACACAAGTCCTCCTACTAAAGCCTTGCTTGTTCCCTCCAATGACTTTAGTCCTCACTGCTAAAAAGGAGTAAAAAACATGGGACCTCACAGAGAGTGGGAATCTGGAGGAGTTGCTGCAGGTAAGTGATAGACCTGCAGTAAAAGACCTCACAGAATCATAGAACCATAGAAACATAGAATATGCTGAGTTGGAAGGGGCTCATACAGGTCACTAAGTCCAGCTCCTGGCCCTACACAGGACATAGCAAGAGTCACACCATGTATCTGAGGATGCTTCTTGAACTATGTCAGGCATGGTGCTAAGACTACTTTGCTGGGGAGCCTGTTCCAGTGCTCAGTCACACTCTAGGTGAAAAATTTCTGCTTGGTATCCAGTCTAAACCTGCCCTGACTCAGCTTTATGCCCCTTCCTGGCACTGGTCACAAGAATGAAGAGGTTTCTACCTGCCCCTCTGTTTCTGCTGGTGAGAATGTTGAAGACAATGAGGTCTACTCTGTGCTACCTCTAAGGCCTTGGGAATGGAAAGAACCAACCTCCTCACTGGTTTGTTTATTTCACTCATTATCAAAGTTAAAGTTGTTTTGCTAACCTATATCAATTTCTTTCAAGCTGCTCTGTGTAGATCTGTGTTGTATGTTGTAGACACAGCTATGGTACTAATTGCTCATTTGTGTAAAATCCTGAGTGTGGAAGTAATTAGTCTCCTCTGAAAATCATGAGCAGAGAGAACTGAGCAGTACTGTAAGCAGACATGTGCTCTTTATGTAGCATTTCAGTTTCTGACAAAACTGAAAATGCAGTAGAAACCAGTGAGCTTTCACTTGGGGCTGCGACGCTGGGCAGAAAGGAGGCGAGATGAAATACCTTCAGCAAGGCTGGATCTCATCTCCCATGGCAAGAGCTGCTTGTGGAACTCAGTCATCTGGGGCCATCATCTAGACCACACCTGCTCCTAATGACATGCAGCAAATAGTAAAACAACTGTCTCTTATGGTCAAATGCTTCTGAAACAGAAATCAAATTCAGCAGTGCCAGCCTGGCTATTTTATGCCTGACTGTGGTTCAGACAAGAACGTGATCTGTTAATGTCACTGATACAAGAGTCAAACACAGAGAGATTCCCAAAGACCGGAGGTAATAAAGAGACCACATTTTACTTGATGGCCAAAGGTTTACACGTTAATACCAGGTTGTGATTCAATTCTGTGCACAGGTGAACACAAGACAAGTATTGTGAAAAATAGATCATTTCCAGGGAAGTTTGTGTACAGCCTCTAACATACTTTTGTGAAATGTGCACAGGATATCTACATAATAATAATAAAACTATTTTGTATTTTCAAAGTAATTGGAAAGTAATGCACACATGCAAACACATGCACACAGAGGAACAGTAAGTATCACAGGTGGAGGGATGAACAGAAGTACTTTGCCTGCTCAGCTATGCCAAGTTCTCATCACAGGCAGCAAGTTTAGTTTGAGAGCATCTGATGATTCTTATTTCCAGATAAAACTTTTTCGCACTATCGTATTTAGTTCTGGCTGGAAGCAAGGAGGAGAATGAAAAAGCTGGAGACATTTTCCATGCTCAGACTTCCAAAGCTTACTAAAATTATTTCAGGTGGAGCAGTTTTAGACAAAGATTTAAATCTTACTTAATATGAGAATTTCATTGTGGTTCTAAAATCAGTTTAATTTGGCCTTATGTCACTCCTGACATGTTTAAAGACATGCTGTTCATTTCAAGCTGGGACAGGTCTCTGCAAAAATCTAGATTTACTTATAAACTTCCTCAGGGTACTTATGTCTTAGGGCAGGTACATCTGATAGCCTTGATGGATTATACCAACATCTCCTGCTCATAAGGAGGAGCATGGGAGAAGTGCCACCAGTAAGGGAAGAGACAGAGCAATTAAGGACAACAACATGTGGCTGTCAGTCATGGTGGCCACTGAAACTCATACACATCCAGATTTAGTCTGGTTTCAAATTGCTCTCAGTCTGCTGTAAGTTCAGAACCAGACCTGGGTCCCAGTTAGGGTGCATTGGTGGTGGACACAGTGTTCTGGGTAGAATAATTTTTAGTTATTTAGAATAAGTTTTATATGTAACGTATTTAGAATAAGTTTTTGGTATGTAGTGTTGTCCTAAACATTGTCTTCCTGTAGGAGACATCCAGTGAAGGTGCTGTTGAGCAGATGTGATATGGAAGCTGCATTTGGAAACTTTCCCCGCTGCCCTTCACACACCTGGACTCAGAGATCAGCACGTCTACCTCCAGAGTTTTTTGGAAATGGACCTGACACATGTATTTTTCTTTCCTGACCAAGAAAAGAAAACCCAAAACTACACACCCCCACCCAGCATGCAAAGATGACAGTGTGTGAGAATGGCTGCTGGAAAAAAAGCCACAGTCACAGGAAATTACCTTAATAGAGTGAAAATTAAGGAACGACCAACAATGTAGTCTGTCTCCAGGATACAAGCAGTATTTTCACGCCTTGCCAATTATTCTGTTTGCATCAATTTTGGTTTATTTTTATTAAATTTCATGTTTCTTTTTTATTTTAAGAGGTAGTATAATGAAGAGAAAAAAAAGGATGAAAGCTCAGAAAATATTTAATTTTTGTTTTAATAAGGAAATAATTATACTTTTAATTCCATGAACAGGAAAGGAACCAACCAATTGGGTTTTTCCGTCTTTTTCATGTTATTTTATGCCTGTAAAAAGGTTGAGAACTCTATTTAAGTGGATTATCTTGCCACTGAAAGGAAAGTGGGAAATGAGATAGAGAGGTAGGGTTAATTTCTTTCACAACTATCTAAATGTGTGCATACATATATTTGCTGTGTGCTATTTGAGAAATGCATTTATTTAGCTTTGCAAGGTCACCTTAACCTTATGAATTAATGGAACAGACCATTAGCTACAAGAGGATATAGAAGCAAATTCCCCAACAAACTGTGTACAGATAATGTAAGCCTGTTCCTCGCTGCCTACCAGAGCCCCATTTATAGATTGGAAAGGGATGCAGGGGAGGACTTGTCTCACTTAGGGATGGGTATCTATGTCCTAGATTTACCCTGGCTAGGCATCTGCATGCCATTATTGTTAATGGATACTGAGGAGAGTGCCTCAGCAGATAAAACATAGGTCTTTGTTTTAGGATGAGATGAACTGTGTCCTAAGCAGCATTAATTTTATTGATTAGGGCTTGACTGGCTTACAAGGGAAGCTTAGAATGGCTTTCCCAGATGCAAATTTTTACAGCTCATGTCCCTGTATTTACTTGGGCAAATCCCACTGTCCATACTGTAAATAATCCTTCTGCTAGTCCAAAATGGTCAGTGAAGTGCAAGATGTAGTGATTTCTCTGTTGGTCCATTCATTAGTTCCTAGATAGTGACCAATTTTTTGTCCTACTCACTCTTTCTTCACTGATGCTAGACCACCTCTGACCTGAAGTGGAACATCTCTCTTTGAAGATAAGGTGTGAGACTTTGCTGCTACTGAATGAAGCAAGAATGGTCTCCGTGACAAAAGGAGGAGATTATATCCCTAGAGAACATTTACTAGGTTGTACATGATCTGTTCAGTAGGGAGGATTGATCTGATGCATGAACATCCCAAATGTTTCACCCAGGTGATAACTATCTAATATAACTGCTGTATTTCAAAGTCCTTCATCTGCTGCATTGCAGCAGCTAGGATTTGTAGTTTGGTCTTTTGAACCTGCAACTTTCCTGATTTTCAGGTTTGATAGACAGAGAGCTGCATTTATTAACATATTTATCACTTTCCAGAAATGTCAGCAAGAGTAATTGTGCAACAGAGAAGAGTAATTTCAGCAATATAAGGGAAAAGTAAAATCAGTTGTGCAGTGGAGATGACCTGGGAAAGCCAAAGAGAGAAATTGCCTCAGACCTGTGCTTGTCCTGGAGACAGAAAACAGTGTCTTTCAAAGGAAGATGAAGTCATCATCTTCCTTCTTCAGAAAGCTTTCCTCTTCCTCAGAGATTTGTGCTGGGGTTGTTGACTTGCTGGCCAGTACATTTTCCTCTCCTCCCATGGCAGGCCAAGTCTTTGTGCAGTGACTCTTCATCTTCTGGTGCCTGCAAGGCAGATAAACAGCCATAAAACAGCCACACTTTTAAAATTCAAAAACAACCAAACATTTCCAGCAGAAATTTCACCTCATATTGCAAGTTCAAACCTAGCAAAAGGCACTGTGCTTTGTGGGTGATTTACACAAGCTGTGGAGTTGCAGCAGTCTGCAGGTCTGTATGAAATCACACGAATGTGAATGTGCTCTCTCAAGAGTCTGACCAGAGAACTGCTGAGATTGTTACCACTAATTACTTGAAGGCTGTTTAGTGACACAAGTGACAATGATTGTACTTCCAGCAATGAAGATCAGAAGCTCAACAAATGTATTTGAATTTTTTTTTTTTTTTTTTTAGTATGAAGATTTTCTCTTTGTAAGGGCTGACTTTATGAAAGCTTCAGGGTCTGTAAAAATGTGCCCCATTTGATGAAATTTCACGCAGGAAACATATGAACACTTCCAGGAGCTTGAAATGTTTCATTTATTTTTTTTATAATGTCTTGCTTGGATTCCTATTTTCTTTTTGGAACTACAGTACAATGTGACATTAAAGTTAAGATACATACAAAACATTCTGATTGACCTAAAATTGACCTAAATTTTTTCACTGAGACTTTCTATGTTTATTTTGTTTTGTTTTTCCTTAACAAGGACAAATATGAAATTGCAGATCTTCCTTTGGCATAGGGATTCCAAATTTTGTTCATGTCTGTTAAATCATTGGATTAGACATTTACATAGATAGTATTTTTCATACCTACCTTCCATGCAAAAACTGCCCATTCCAAGCGGCAGAGATTCACAATTGCCTTGTGAAATGGGAAAAATCATGGGAGAAGCAAGGACAAAGGAAGTAAATTCTGTGTAATTTCCCATTGGGTATGATATTTGGAAATTTCCCTTTGAGGTAGTATAACTGACTTCTGTGTCTGCTACACCCTGGAGACTTCAGAGATTCTAAATATAATTTTTAACACCATGTCTCTGGGGCCCTATCTTGCTCTGTTATTTTTTCTACTCTCTGTTCTTTTTTTTTGGGGGTTTTTTTTTGACATAATATTCCAGGTGCAATTGGTTTAACTACATTTCAAGAGCCCTTGTGTAATTTTTCTCTGACTTGTAATATTTTATTCTAATAATCTGTAAGATTAGAAATTCTGAAGAAAAAATGTTCTCTTTTAATTTTCTCTCAAGAATATAACTGCACTTGAAACTTCATGATGTCCTAAATCTCCAGGCTTTTAGAGAAACTCTTCAGAAAACTCCATACTTTGCTCTCCACATTACCATAGTCCTCTCCAGACCATTTCCTTGCTGCCACTGGGTTTCTCTTCTGTTCAGTGAAGATTTCTCCACAAGGGTTAGATGTGGTTATATGGCAGTATTCCACATGTATGATCCCAGCTGAATGGAAGGAAAGAGAGAAAAAAAATATGGATATGCTTGGGGATACAGATGAAAGACAAAGATCATTCACAGAGGAAAATAAGAACAAACAGGAAAACCCCCAGCAGACGAATTAGCAAATGAGAACAGTACACTGCCATGAGTCCCAAAGGCTTGGTTTGTTTTCCAAGTGCTGCCTGAAGCAGCATAAATATCTCAGTCCATGCACCTCTCAGAGGAGGTTATAGGGTCAGAATAGCAAAACATCCATAGCATAGAACCTCTCATACATCTGAGACACTCCAGGCCCTCACCTTCCTCCTACCCAGCTCTGTACTTTCTAGAATGCCTCTTTCTTCTTCCCTTCATCCGAGCTACAGCTTGCTGCATGACAGTAAGGATCACTAGGGGCTAAGTCATTGTCCGGTCCCTGCAACTTCTGTGCTGTCCTGTCCGGCCTCCTCCTAGGCTATGCCGAAGATTGTTGCTTACATTTGAAAATTTGGCCTTTGTATGGTGTTATATGTACTTCCATAGCCACAGCCCAGGACTCATTTGCCTTGTTTTATCCTAACAAGAATATTGTTTTCTTTGACATCCAGTGGTGAATTCTACAATGAAGATCTTTGAACGCAAAGACCATCCTAGAAAAAATCTGGTGGCTGTCCTTCATAGTGGGACGAGTGTTACTGCCAGAATTGTACAAGAGGTTACAATTCTCACAGAGAAGGTTAAAAATACCTGTGCCATGCTAAGGAATGTGCTCAGATCAGTGGGAGAAGCTCAGGTGAGCTAGTGAGATTTCTTGCTTGCACAGAGGCAGTAAGAATCACAAGGCTGATATAACTGGGAGGGTTTTCAGAAAGCCTAACCACTGAGAGGCATTCTCAAAAGAAGAACCATCCTCCAGGGAGAGATGATTCCTGAATGCCTGAGAGACTGATTTCTGGCATTAAGACAGCACAATTAATAATGAGATTTTTGTCTAGGAAAGAGAGTGAAAGTTCAGGAAAATCTTGTACAATATTTGTCCCTGCGGGTTTTCTTTGTCGTTGTGTAAAACACTGAAAGAGCAACATGGGTAAAAAGTATATAACAATAGACAGATGTGTAGCAAGGAATGAACAAAAAGGCAATGAAAATGAGAGCATGAATGTTGACTGGAACAGTAATGAAACTAGTGATAATGTTTGGGGAACACTTGTATGTAGTTTGGCCAGATAAATGGGCAAGATTAGACTGAAATAGCCAAGGTGGATCAACATTAATCCAAGGAACATGAGAAACAGCAAACACCTGTGTTATTAATGGTTATTTCAAAAACATGTTAGAGTCACAGTCATGGCTCAGACATAGGTATTTAAGTGTATATAGTTTTCAGGAAAGACAGAAACAAGGATAAAGTTAGGTAGGATTATGTCCATTAAGGCTGTGATGGGCAGATGAGTTGTAGCAAACTAAAGGCTTGAGATAAAATCATATTGGGAAGGTACTGAAAAAATGCTACTCCTGGATGTGTGCTCTAGCCCACAGGGTCATGAAGCACTTCAACATGTAAGAAAGAGGAATATAACTGAGAATTGAATCCGTTTAGAAGGCTGTATTTTCCAAAATGTAGATTGTAAAATAAGGGCTATTAATAAAAATAGGGCCCAGTTATTCCTGAATGGGATCGCTAAAAGACTTCATCACCAAATAATCACTGAGCCTCATCAAAAGTGCTGCTATTGTAGGCTTGATTTCAGTTAGCAGAGAGAATTTTACAGGAGAGCTTTATGTGGCACCTAACAATAGATTGATCATGAGTTGGATAGCAACATGGTAAATAACAGGCAATTTGATTTTGTCAGGAACAAATTGTATAAAGCCAACCTGATTTCCTACTCTGACAGGTAACAAGCCTTGTAGATAACGACAAAGCACCTTGACTTGTTAGGTTTCGACACCGTCTCATGTGAGACTTCCATTAGCAGGCTAGAGCAATGCAGCCTGGATAAAATTACTACAATATGGATTCCAAACTGTTTGGAAAACTGCACTTGTAAAACAGTTATCAGTGACTCACTGGCTGACAAGAAGGATGCATCAAGGTGGGCACCATGGTCTCTATTGACTTAGGTTATGGAATAAGGCATGCCCTTAATAAATACCTTGTTGAAAATTGTATACATTGTAGAGTGAACAGGATTAAAATTCAAAATTACCTAGATGGATTGGAGGAATACTCTGGGAAAAAAAAAGCAAATCAGTGGAGATGAATAGAAGGTGGTGAGGAGCAATCAGTAGTACCAGCACAACATGGGGATAGCTGGATATAGTTCTGCTGACAAGGATATAGAGGGTTACAGTGGATCACAAACTGCCTGTGAGTCAATAATAGTAAATCACCCATTGCAAATAAAGCAAAACACATGCTGGGATATATAAACAGGAACATCATGTGTAAGATATGTGAAGTAATCCTTCAGACTCAACTGTATCAAGTTCTGGATGTTACATTTTAAGGAAGATGCAGGTTTCCTGGGCTTAGTCTAGAAAACAAAACAAAGAATTCTCAGAGATTTAGAAACCACAAATAGTGAGGAAAGATTGAATGAGCTAGGAGCTGCTTAGCCTGGAAGAGAAATCTCAAAGTGTTTATGAGGAAGGAGGAAGCTGCTATGAAGACAATGACCTTTCTTTTCATCCATGGCAGAGAATACGAGTAATAATGGCCTTAAACTGCAGGAAAAGAGATTCAGATGAGACATTGGGGAACACTTTTTGAGGTGAGGGGAAAGTAATACAAGGAACAGATCTCTTGGGGAGGTTATGGAGTCTGTGAGCAGCAGTTTAAAAGAGCAGGTTAAACACATGACTGTCAGGAGTGATGGAGGTCTGGACAGCTGATCACTGCTTGGGGCAGAGATGAACTATATCAGCTCTCAAGATCCCTTCAAGTCCTACAGCTATATGTTTTAGTTCAAACTGAGTCATCAGATAAATAAGAATGAATCCTGAATTTGAGTTCTCTTTTATTACCAAAAGGGATTTTTTTTTCACAAGAAAAGAAATCAGTAAGTCAGCTGGACTTGGGAAATTAGAGACTTTAAAGGAGGAGCAGCAGCATAATATATTTAAATAATACATTTAAGTGAGTATTCCAAATTATTTGTAATTTGCATCCTGTGAAAAGAAAGTAAACCTGGAGGAGATGAATGACCAACTATTTTTAAAACCTTAACTTTAAAAATGTCTCAGCCACGAGCAGAGAATATAGAAGGAACAGACGAGGGCAGAAGCAGCACATTGTCTACAGTATTAACAAATTTCTGAATGCTGCCATCCCTAAATACAAAGATCAAAGAAATAATTTGTGGTGGAGCAGATGTGAGGTGAGCAAAGACAAGAGGAGCTGTGAGGCTGCAAAGGAGTTGTGAGTATTTTAAGGAAACTGTAGTTGGAGAAAGGAGCCTTCCTCTCTCCCTGAAACATGTCAATCACTCAATCACTGTCATCTCAAAATGCAGATCTGGATCTGTTTCCCTTCACCTCCAAAGGAGCTACAAAAGTGCCCTGTATCTACTCTGAACACAAAGCAGACACCCATCTGTGCCTCTCAGGCCACTGCTTGGCAAGTGTGAAAGGGGGATTCCTGCCTTTGGGAGGGGAAGCAAAGAATCAAGACTAGGAGTAGGATCTGAGAGAAAGGTCTAAGTTTCTTCTCTGACTGCCATCCAGAGGAGCAGTGGGTAGGAGCAGCATTTCCTAGTGTTTAAGGGACATATTCCTGCAGCATTGGAAGCTGCCCTGCCCCTGTTGGCAACCACAGCAAGGCCAGCTCTGCAGAGCTTGGCATAAGCCAAGAAAGCCACAGGTCTATGGACCTTTTACTACCCCCCAGCAGCCTGCTGCACTTGATAACCACCTTGATGGCCTCCTGCACATCAAGGCAGCCTCGAAAAGGGGATTAAGTAACAAAGAAAGATATGTCTTAGGAGGTCAGAAAGTGCAGGGATGAAGTGAGAATTGCTTGTAGTCAAACTGAGTCAGTTCCTGCAAACGAAATGAAACAACAGAAAGATCCTTAAGATTACAAATGAAAACAAAACAAACAAAACAAACAAAAAAATAAAACCAAAAAAATACAACTGGAACTTCTGCATGTAGTGGGAAAAATTTGCACAGTTCTCAACTAGAGGGCTACTTTGCCCTTAAGAGCAGGGATATAGAGTGTGAGGGCAAAGTTAGATGGACTAATGGGAAAAAGGGCAATGATTGCATGCAAGATGGAAGCAATTCAGAGAGCTTACTGTGCTCGAAGAAGGGAGGTCAGGAAACCACCCTCCAAAGACACTAAAAAAATAGGCTCATGAAATTGCAGGTCTGGTAGATGGGACTTTTAATAAATCTGTCCAATCACTTGGGGTTCCTCTGCCTGGATAATAGCAAACGTGGTGCCCGTATTTAAGAAAGTAAGAGAGAGCAGTCTAGGCAGCCATGGATTTGTTATTTTGGCCTCAAGGGCATAGATGGATTCAGAGCAAATTATGTCAGAAAGAATAATTGAAGACATGGAATAGAACATGGGATATAGTGCAATATGCCATTATCAAAAAGAGATTGTGCCAGACTAACTCGATATCTGTCTTTGATAAGGTAACTGATGTTCTAGACAAGGGAAAAGTAGTAGATCTTCTCTATCTGTACTTCATTAAAATTTGGTTTGGTGCCACCTGGGAAATCATTAGTTAAATGAGAGAAGATGAGGATTAGTACAAGGGTTGTGAGGTGAGTAAGGAATTGGCGTAAGAGGGGAAGGAGGCAGCTCTGCTGGAAAGAGGTTGCTAGGCAAGTTCTTAAGTCTTGGTCTTGGGAAAATTGGTTTTAATGATAACTTTTGGCCTAAAATTAGGAGTGGATTAATATGCAGCATCAACAATGCTTAGGATCACCAAAATATTACACAAGGTTTTTTTGAGATGATGTTAACAGGAATGTGAGGAAATGCAGCAGCACGACATGCAAGGCCACAGATTTGAGCCCTGTGAGCAAGTGTTTCAGCCGCACACAGAAAATGTATCAGTTTGAAACAAGAAAACAGAAGACAGGCTGGCTTGTAGCAGTCAATCACAGCTCAACTATGAGCTCACAAGTTGAGTGTGAGGATGTGTTCCATGGGAGGAGCACATGCCAGACACCGTGGTGGTTGTATAAGGAGGTGTAAGTATCATCTGGAACAGTCAGAGTTGTTCTTGCCAATCTTTTGCAAGAGAGACTTAAAACTGTAGCAAGTGCCAATATGGAAAACCTGTATGATCCGGGAAGAGCAAGCCCACTATACCAGAGGAAAGCAGCCTGCCCTCTTCAGTCTAGACAAGTGGTGATGGGGGGGAGGGGGAAGGGAGGGAGGAGGGGGACACAATCACTCTCTGTAAACACTTAATTGGGTCATACACAAGGGAAGGAGAAAAGCTACTTTAATTGAAGCTTGTGGTTCTCACAAAAGTGGTCAGCTAAAGTTGTCCTGGGAATTAGATGGTTTTGGTTCCTCAGAAGAGAGTAGACTGGCCATAGATTTTCAAATGGGGGCAGGCAGTGTGCTGTGCTGTGAGCACTCTGTGTTGAGGGATGAGCCCATATAACATGGTGAAACCAAGAGGCAGAGCTCAGAGTTCAGTGTCCCAGAAGGTCACTTTCTCCTATCACCCTAGATAGGCAGGCAAGCAATTTCAGGGTATGTGTAATTAATGCCTGATTCCCAAGGAGCTGTATCACTGCCAGTGATATCTACCAGCATATCTAAAGGTGTCAAATCCATGTCTGCTCTCCTGGGACTGTGGTTCTCTTCCCTTGGTGCAAGAACAATAAAGATTTGCAGGGACAGAGAGGTGAAGCAGTGCCACAGGGTAGAAAAACAAAAAAACAGGGTGGGAAAAACCAAACGGAGACCACAGACAGACTCAGAGACCCTCCTTACCATAGCAAGAGAAAGAGGCAGCAGGATTTACATTCTTTTCCTTGCTCCTGGTATCTGTGATCATTAACAGAGACTCATAACAACTCCTCCTCACCCAGTTGTGAAAGGAATTACTTCTAAATGGGAGTGGAAAGAAGGGTGAGGTTGCAGTCCTTCTAGCTGGTGCACTAAATTATCCTAAAATCTATACTGGTTTCCTGGGATGTGCTGTGGTCGAGGTGTTGCACACCTGTGATGGCACAACAGGCTGCATAGGGACTGAGGTCGTGTAAGCAGGCCAGATTTCTAAAAGAACCAGAAGCAGAGATTCTCTCATGAAATCAGGCTCTGCATATGTGTGAAACAGTCATGGTGATAAGAGAGCTGTTGATGGAAAAAGAACTACTATCCCTTGCGGAAATAGCAGGAGAAATATCCACCCCATTGCCTTGTGCACTCAGAGGGAAATCCCACCTGCCACTACCAATAGTGATTGATGGCTCTCCTGTACTGGTTGGTGGTTCTTTGCTAAAACTAGTGTAAACAGCACAGGTGCTATCACTGAGAACAGTCACTCCTTCTATCCTTCATTCCCCAGAGATTTGCTCCTGTCATCCCCTTTTTTTAAGCTGGTGAAGAGAGTATCACAACGACTCTTTGTCAAAAGAGGAGGGGGTGGAGGCCCATCTGGGCCGTTGGTTTGATTTCATATTTATGAAACAGCTTAAATGTCAGCTTGAGTGAAAAATGACATCTTCCCAAGCTTCTCACATTAATGCCTGTGGCTGCCACTGGTTTCTTTAGGAAGGCAGCTTGTGGTTTTTCCTCTTGCTCTGCCCCCAAAGGCTGCAGGGAAAGATGAATTGGACTGATCTGCAACTGCCAATAAAGTGCTTTGCTGACAGGAGAGGGAGGTGGGGCGGGTCTTTGATGCTGAGAAAGGAAGGAAGGAAGGAAGGAAGGAAGGAAGGAAGGAAG
>VXBI01010185.1:2325-25618 GCA_013397375.1 Toxostoma redivivum | reverse complement strand
ATTTTTTTTTAAATTACAAACCTAGAACCTGTTGGGTTGAGCGTGAACAACATTGTTGGAAATGAGGATACTGGTACAGAGAAACAGTGGGCAAGCAGAGGACAGCAAAACCCTATATCTTGTACTGATGTGAGGGATCAGGAAGTGAAAAGGATTTTTTTTGTCTTTCTGGGTTAGTCCTTCAGGGACAGAATTTGTCCCAGACAAGAATAAAGAAAGGTGAGGGCTCCTTGTGAGTATGCTGGGGTAAGGACAGACTCTCCTGCATTTGTATTCCAGGGTGGAGGCTCAGAAAAAGTCTCCAAAGGTGCCTGTGAAGTCTGGTGCTCTCAGCACAAACATCTGCTCCCTTTTCTGCTGCTCCTGGCTTTCAGTAAGCTTGTTGATTGTTTTTTCACTTAAACCAAGAGAAGTCTCTGAAGTCTTACTCTGTCTGGGTTCACGATGCTCAGTACCTCTATCAGCTGTTACAGTGTTTTGAGTATTATTCTTGGCAATAGCATATCACTCACTTTTCAGCATCCCAGTAAGTTCTTGTCACTTTTTTCTCCCTGATTGAGATACTAAAAAAGTCTGCTTCCATTTCATCTTCATCCCCCATGATCAGCTCTGTTTACAGACTCACTTCTTGATTTATTTTTCTTGGCAAAGCTTGTTCCTGTGGTCTTTCTCCAGTGCTGCTGAGGATGTGAGTCCCTCTGTGCTGACTCTTTTGTGGCTCTGTTTCATTTCCCTGTTTAATCATTCTCCTTCTTGCCATGGGCCATACTGGATTGGTTCCTGACACCACATTTGTACACCATCTGCTGACTAATAACATGCTAAGTCTTGGTTTCCACAGTCAACAAACCAGTCTAGTTTAAGATTATTTAACAACAGTGAACCTTGCTTCTCAGAAATGGGCATGCAAGCCAGACCTGAACGCTTCCCTTATCACCTCTGTTATTACCACCCAAGCTTCACAACACCCACTTTCTAACAGCATAGAAGACTTTATCTCCCATAGCTAAGATTTTTTGTTCTGCTGCTAAACTGAACTCAAGCTGGTTATTCCCTATCTGCTTGAAGGGCCTTATCCAAGTCCAAAAGAAGGTCTCATACCTTTATGAGGCTCAGCTGAGCTGAGGAAAACCTGCCTCAGAAGGGGAATTTCCTTCTATCTTTTGAGCAGTTCTGAGCAGACTTTTGGTGAAAAAAGCTACTTTTGTACCAAGGGATTTAGGTATGTTTCCAGAAACATTTCCTGATATTGATGCTGTTTGGCCCGAAGTATTCTGCTTCCATGCAACAAAGTTCTCCTTCCCTCCAGCCCAAGGCAGTTGTGTACAAACTGCTTATGGAAAGGATCTCTGGCCTATGTTAAATCATTGACTGTGCCCAGGAGTCTTTTGGGATGCTGCTGGCTGGCCTGGGTCAAAACCATGCCAAGGGCCACACCAGCAATTTGGTAATGTAGACAGCTGAGTTCCAGTTACTGGGAGCATCCCTGTGCCTTTATAAGTCCCTAGCCAGGAAAAAAAGAGGATCCATTTGTTTCATAGAACCCAGAATCTTGAGGCTTAACACCTCAATCCTGGAACCAAGTTATGCCAAGCTGCAAACTTCTGTTCAGATCAGGATTTCAAAATCCATCCCAGACAAGGAGGGATGAGAAGCTACATCTTGCCTCCTTGTTAGTCCTCCTGTCCTAGTGACCTCAGCAGCATTCTTGGGAAAGCAGTCAGTTGTAAGGTGATGCAAATTAGCCAGAGGGGTTTGAAAAGGAGCCTCAAACCAAAGAGGTTTCTCAGAAAAGCCTCTCCTATGACTGCAGGGAAGGATGAGATCTGCTTGGAGACAGCATCACTTTAGCTGCTAGCAGGTTGCAGGCTGCTGTAAAGGCTCACTGAGCAAGGTGGTGGCTGCCTATCCCAGGAGTGGGTGTCTGGCAGTGAGGCTGCACGTGGTCTAGATTTAAATGTAACTCCAAGGCACCAGCCCTCTCCCATGAATGATGGCCAAGGAGTGGCAGGAGGCTTTGATTCAAGCTTTCCATCTATCCCTGCTGCAGGCCTGCAGTTACTGTTCACACACAACAGTGCCTGGCCCCTCATGGGACCAGGGAATTGGAGGCGCTAAGTGTTGGAAGAAAGGAAAGTGCTAA
The DNA here is from genome assembly GCA_013397375.1 of Toxostoma redivivum. NCBI lineage: Eukaryota > Metazoa > Chordata > Aves > Passeriformes > Mimidae > Toxostoma > Toxostoma redivivum. The sequence goes on along the minus strand of VXBI01010185.1, from coordinate 23,475 downwards.
GACTGCAGCCTGGGAGCAAGCAAGCAGCTAATTCTGAGGATGAAGGCTCCTGGCCTTCCTGCTCTCCCAGAAAATCCTCACCAGCAGCATCTACTGCAAGCATGCAGGGAAGCAGGCAAGCTCTGGCTGTCTCCAGGTGGAGCTTTTACTCCAGCTCCTGCACGGCACTGGCTGAGCTCTGCAAAGGACGCAGTGATGCACAATGTGAAATTACCTCGGTGCTTGAGCACACGAGTCCTAAACAAACCCCAGCCTAATGCTCAATCCCCATCCCACAAATCCTCATTAAACCTCCAGAAGTAATTCTTCTGTTAACCCTCTCCATTCAGTGATGAGTTGGGGGATCTTTTGAATTGAGCCTTTGGGCTCTTTATACTTCTGCTCTGGATCCCCTACCTAGCAGATTTAATTAAAGTGACCCAGTTTATGGTTGGGAAGGCAACAAAGAATAACTCTCTGCTCCTTCCCCCATCAGCCCTTCTAATAACGTCTGCCAGAGCTGGCAATATTGCATTGCACTTTGGGGAGGTGGGAAGAGGCACTCTAAGATGCACAGGTGGACCTTTTCTCTCACTTTTTGCATAATTCTTTCTCTTAAAAAAAACGAACAACTGCTCTATGGCTCCTTACTCTCCAGAGAAGCTGGTACTCTTGGGGAAGAGTGAGCCAGGGCCTACTGTCTAAAATGGGTTTGCAGGTGGGGAGAGCCACAGGGTGTCAGCTGCCTCCAGTTTCCTCTGAGTAAGCAAAGGAACAGGTCATGTGAAACAGGTCAGGTATTTTGTGCAACAGAAGCCTTCTGTTAGAAATGGGTTTTCATGTGATGACGTGAAATTAGGAGGTCATCACTGATGATTTTATTTTATTGATTGGGAGAAGGAAAATGGAACAAATAAAAAAAATCAGGATGGAAGAAAGAGGTTAGACAATGTTTAAACAGTACACATAATAATTTTCCTTTGAAAAATTAGTTGTTGAGAAATAAACTTTCTTAATAGCAATAAAGGATCAAAATGAAACATAGCTATAATTTCATTATAACTAGTGCAGACACAAAATGTTATGTCTGCTTTTTTCTGCTGTGTTTAAAACCAGATTAACCAGATTGTGATTTTACCCAACTCCCGGCAACCTCTTTTTGCTGGACCATCTTTTGTGGTATTTATTTCTCCTCCTTTTTCTGCAGCATTTGGCTCTGGAACTGTTTGTTTTAGGAAGCCATTTCCCTGCTGTAGAAAACAGACTACATTTAAAATTGTGTTTGTTAGGACATTTGCACCAGCTAGAGACATCATATAAATTGACTGTGTTGTTACACTCAAGCCTGGGCTATATTACCCCTTGCGAGCAACTGGCAAGAGAAGAGTGCAGTCATATTAGAAAAGAAGCAAGGAAACAGCCTGTTATTTTCACACTTGTAGAAAGGATCCAGGACCACCCAGTCTTTTATGGGGCAATTCAATAGCCTTTTGGGGTCACAGTCAGTTCCTGTCAAAAGTCTAGCTACAATCCAGCTTTGTGAGCTCCTCTGCATGTCTCCAGGTTGAGTCTCTCCCCTTCTTGCCTTTGCACTGCTCCCCTGCACACAGGGAGAGGGCTGTGTGTAATTTCATATGACTTACTCTAATATTAATATCTCCATGTGCAGTAGTCATTGCAGTGAGAATAAACTGTTATTTTTTTTATTTTAAATGGTTAATATTCATCAAATGTTTATGAAAATACTTAACCCATAATGATGACAAACACAGTGCCTAATAAAGATGGAAGTGAAGATCCTCTTTGTGAATATGTAATCAGAAGAGTAAAGAAAATTACATTAAAAAGACTTCATTATGCCATTAAATGTGTGAAATGACTTTTTTTTCTCCATTTTAATTTTAGCATATTTCTTTTTTTTTTTTTTTCTTTTTAAATATATCTGACACTTTCATGAGACGGGTACATAAAGAGGCACTGGATGCTGTAGCAAGAAGAACTCTGACTGGTGGCATCCATCATTCGCATCAAAATATTAATTTCATCTATCATTAAGAAAAATCAACACCATTTCTACCAATGATTATAATTTTTTTCCTTTATTTTCTAGAGGGAGAGAGACACATCCTTATTACAATTTCAATGGCAAGGCATTGTTTCAAAACCCTTGCTAGAGCGGCAGGCCCAGAATCATTCCTCCTCAGATCAGGGCCTTACTGGTGTACAAGCACATGTGCATGTGATTCTGCCTGACACCCTGGGGCTTGTAGCAGGCACTTCTGTAACTAACAGGATGAACTTTTGCTTTTTGAAATAGAAGAGAAAGGCTTTTGATCAGCTCCTTTAGGGCCATCTATTGATACTTGCAGACAAAACCAAAGCTGGTAATGTGTGTTCTTCTACCTAGCAAGCTGCCCGAAACTTCACAGGACCTGATCAGTCCTAAGGGATGTGCAAGCTCCCAGCTTGCTGATGCCCATCTCTGGGCATCAAACGGTAAATCCCTACAACTTGAAGGAAGGAACATGATTACCTACATAAGGGTTGTGACAGGCATCTCTGAGGATTAAAAAGATGCCACTGAGGACAGCCCCCATGGCCAAATATTCATGAGAAAGCACAAAGTGAGGTGCACCTGTAGGCTTGGAAGCCTCCCCAGCTGGCAGTGCCCAACATCATGGATCAGCCAGGGAGAAGAGGCTGCACAGCTCCATTCTAAAGGGCAGCACAGCACCTGTACTCTCACGGAAGGCTTGGGAAGTAATCAGTTATGGATTTCTTTTAATAAACAAGTAAAAGAAAAAAGGAAGCATTTATTTTGGTTGCATGTTAATTGCAGTGTTAATTTAAACAATTAATGTTAGCTTTTGGCAAGAAATTCTAGCAGTTCTGTATTTAACATGCACTTTTAATGCAACAGCTCTCCAAAAAAATCATATTCTCTTCTATTTAGGCTCTCCTGTTGTACTCACCTCCTTGGCAGCCAAGTCTCACACTTCTACTGCACCACCCCAGGAATGTCACTTATGCAGAGGTCTAGGGTGTAGAACTGTCGTTCTTACCAGAACTTTTTCTGAGAGATATTAAAACTGACTCCGGCCCTTCACCCCTTTCGCAAAGACAGGTCTTTTTGGTAAAATAGGCTTGCCAAATGCCGAACTTGATGGCTCCCAATTTATGAAAAATTCGTAGATCACTGCATTTTTTGTCCATTTTGTATTTTCAGAAATGTGGCTGCTGGGGACATTGTGTCCTTTCACAGTACTCTTCTGCTAGGTCTCCTACAAAAGTTAATGAGGGACTGTGATGAGAGGTGAGTCAAGCACAGGTATTCTTTGAATAAACAACTTGTGAAGAAAGAAGACTTGAAGAGTTATGAGGGGGAGAAGGGTTCACAAACCAAACCTGAAATGAAGAGACTTCCCAATCAAAATGTGATCAAAGAGTCTGCTGCCTTCTCTCAGCCTACTCCTTTCCATCTGAAACAGCTGATGAATGGTTATGTTGTGTTTGCAATTACAGTTCTCTGAAAGTGATAAATTATTGTGATTATTCCTAAATACAGGACTTTTACATGTATAATTAATACATAGAAGAGAATATCTGATAAGTGGTAGGCCACATTCCAGTTCCATTTACACCATAATAGATCTGGAGTAGCTCCAGCTGTCCCTGTTCATGGAAAGCGGCTGTTAAATTAGGCTTGCACACTGGAAATACCTTGCAGAAGTCTTCCATGTCAGAACAACAGAGAATGCAGTATAGATCATGCCTTTTAGCCCCACATCCAAAAATCTCAATTCTAAGATCTCTCTATCCTGATGATTGTCTGACAACCCTCTGAAGCTATAAGAGAGGGCTTATCTCTCACTGGTATGTTCAGTAGCAAGTCCTACCCTGCCAGCTTCGGAGTGAAGCCTAGTCCTGAACTCACCTTATTGCAATAAGGCATGGGTATGGAGCATGTACCAACTCACCAGCTGCTTGTGCCAAAGGACAAGATGTACAGCCCCTGCCATGAAAACCTGCTGTCTGTCAGTGCTGAGGAAAAGCCAGTCCTACATTTCTTACAGTTGAATGCTTTCCTAGAGCACAAATGCTGTGCTTAGAGCTCAAAGTCTGTTATGTAAGGCTGGTACTCACAGTGAAAAACCGAAAAACCAAAACCAAAAAACCAACAACCCATCTCTAGACACAGAGTCAGCATAAGAATAAGAAAAACAGATTGTACAGTAATATAGTCTCCTGACACGGTTACCCATTAATGCCAGCTTTAAAGGTTAATGCAATTTAACTCGCTCTCGGCTATTACTCTGAAATAACATGCCAAAGCCTTCTCTATAAGCAGATAACAGAAAAGGATGCTTTATGATAAACACCCACAATAAAGCTGCAGAACTTCAGTGTTATGCTTGCAAGAGTGGCAGATTTGCCTTTATTTGTGCATGTGTGTGTATGGATGAAAGCAGAGAGGAGAGGAGAGAGCTGGAAGTAGAATTTTTGGCTCTTAGACTATCAGATAGCTTGATAAATCTGTCTTGTGTGTGTTCATTCTTGCCAATACAATGGAAATAAATTGACATATCACATGTCAGTTGCAAGTTAAGCTTCCTTTTGCATTGGCAGAAACAAAGGTGCTGCTCTACAACCCACTCATGAGAATATTTCTTGGGATTTATTTATATATTTGTCTTTTTACAAGGCAAAACCCATCACCTTTACTGTGTAGCAGCAAAATGTAGAGCTTTATTGATTCCTCCACCTTCTATTTAAAGTTCTGCAAAATGCTTCAATGCTGAAGTTCTTCTTCAACATAATAATTAAAAGAAAAAGCATAATCACATTTCACTAAATAAAGTAGTGAGGCAACTTAGTGCAGGACTTACTTCATCTCTTTTTGGAATATACAAAAAATACATAAGCCTACACTGCCTGGGGATTATTGTAACATCACATTAATATTCTTAAAACACTCCAAGATCTTTCATTATATTCTTTAGCAGGTTAAAGAACAATATGTGCATGTCTATGGGACAGTGAAATATTTTTATTAAAAAATAGTAGCCTTAAAATTTTAGGGCTCAAAAAAGACACTGTGGCTTTTGTATGTCAAACACATACATATCCAACACACATACATGCACACCCAAGCATGCGGGGAGTGCAAATTCTTAAATTACTGCCCTAAAAGCACCTCATCCTGGAGGGACAATCCACAAGTTCTGCTTCAGAGGGCCTGTCCAGGACTCACAAGACAGATCCAACCAGCCTGCCTTCCTTGCACTCAGGACCCCCTGGCCAGTGTGACGCTGTCAGTCCTGCTTTTGCCAAATGCTGACATTAGCAAGCAGTGTCAGAGACTTGGCATGAAGCTGAGAGGTCGTGCAAAGCTAGAGCCCTGTGATTTTGTACAGATATACCTTGCCTCAGCTTTCTGACTTTCCATTATTCCTTTGAATTACCTTTTCTACAAAGCTGATTATGTCATTCAGTTTGCAGGGCAGTTGTTTTTGTTTGTTTGTTTGTTTGTTTGTTTTTCCTCCAGAATTGTCTGTTGTTCCTCAGGATGCTTTCATTTTTTCTTTTCAGCATCCCCCTTTTCTGTTTCACATTTTCTTTGCCTTTTTGCTGGAATATTACATTGCCTTGAAAAGGATTAGTGTGATTCTGAGTTATATCAGGCAAGGATATTTTCAGAAAGGGAAGTATTTTAGTAGAACACTGATATGAGGGACTGAGGAGGCCTCGCTTGAAATATTGTAGCCAATTTGGGTCACTTCTGGTCAAAAAAGGGAACGTGATGCATAGAAAAGAGTTGTGAGGATGGTGAGGGGAAGTGACAGACCTTTAGAAAGTATGTGTGGGAGGCTCGGTTAGACTTGCAAAAGAAAGATGAGAAAGAGTGCGGTTTTTCTTCATAAATGCACTCTTTGTAAATACCAGGATGGAGAAGTGTTTCAGCTGAAGCAAAGCAGTGCTAAAAGATCAGATGAGGATAAATTAACTGGAAAATCGGGAGAAGGTTTCTAAACTTCAAAGGAATGAAGTTCTGGTTTTCCATATAGGATAACAAGGGCAAGGAACTTAAATAATTAAAAAGTAGAGCTTGCTGAGTTCATAGAAGGAATTACACTGCATTTATATTTTAATTAATTAATTTCATGCTTCAGAGCTCCCACTGACCACTACTGGGTTAAAGAAGGAAGTCCCTTCGTTTCCCAGTTCTTTATTCTCTCAGAGGTGTATGTAACAATGGGAGGGATGAGGAGTGGGGTGAGGGCAAATTGATCTTCCTTTGAAGCATTAAATTACCCAAACAAGAAATTATCCAAGGCTAAAGAGAGAATAGTCGGTGGGTTTTGCTGGTTCTCCTAGTGGTACTGCCTGACTGATGTGTCTTGAATTAAAAACATTGATTTTATGTGGCATTGGGAAAGATTTTTTTCTGGACTGAGGAGCAAGCATTGTTTACAGTGACTGCCCCTCTGGTCTTCCTCTTCCATAGCCACGTGGAGCATGATGCATTCTCAAAAAATATCAAAACATGCCAACCTGCCTGCAACTGCAAGAGTCTGAGCCCTTCCCAAAGCCCTTCATCCTTCCCATTGTCTTGGCTGGACATGTTATAATCACTGTAGCATTTTCTCTTTTTCATCAAGTGTTGTGAGGTTCCAGTGTTTTCTGACTTCGAAAGGGAATGGGGATTGAAGCAGAGGTTATGGATGCTTTCCAATTAAAGTATCTTCCATTGTTGTCTCTAGTATTTGGAGATTAGAATTGATAACCCATATGGTTGCCTTCTGTTCAGTGTCTGCTCAGTGAATGTTTGCTCACCTTATTTTTGCAACTACCTTTGAATTATTTCAGTTATTTCCATGTGCTTTTATACTTGTTCCCCTTTCTTCTTCCTGCTTTGCTGACCTTCCACTTTTGATTTCTTCACCCATTCCCTCTTGGTTAATCTTGTCTTGTTCTACTGTTCCCACTTCCCTCCTTCTGCCTGTCAGCCCCTTTCTCTAGAGTGTGTCTGTTGCAGCTAAAACAGCTCTTGACATTCCTTAGAAATAAAAAGGCATAAATTTAATTTCCCTTTTTTTTCCCCATCCCTATGGAATAAGCCTTTTAATGCACACCGAGTAGGGTCATGCCACAGCACTGCCACATCATTCCTTTGGCCTTCACATCTGTCTGGGCAAGTTCTGAAGCAAGGAAACAAGAATCTTTTTGCATGTGTCCTGTGCATGGTTTGAAAGACAGGTATTTGCTAAGAAAAGGCAAGAGCCCCTTCCCTGAGATGAAGAGTGCAATCCCCCCGCTTCCCATTATTATAATTTTGGAATCAGGGGCTCTCAGGCAAAAAGATATGGGGATAGGAATAACCGTTCTTTACTAATGTATCTAACAAGGCAAACAAAAGAAACAACAACAGCTACAAAAATTGACACCAGAACAGTATAACTCGGTTCCAGTCCTTTGTGGCCGCAGGCTCCCTCTCCTGTGCTCCGTTCCCGGTGCTGTGGGCAGGGCAGGTCCCGTGCAGCTGAAGGGGCCGGGGCAGTGGCGGCGGCGGCCCAGGAGAGGGATGGATGGAGGAGCGACTCCCCCCTCACGGTGTGGGTCGTGCTGCTCGGCAGAGTGCCCGAAGGTAGTAGGATGAAGCGGGAAGGCAGCAGTGCGATGTCCGACAGCAGGGAACGTGGCTTCCAGCATTGGGATTGCGGAGAGGGGGCTGGGTAGCAGCACCGGCCGCCTTCCTCTGACTCCAGGAGCCAGCGAGAGAGCGAGAGGGCAGGCAGCTGCCCCCACCTCTCCTTTTCCGATGTTCCCCCTCTCCCCACCCCTTTCGAGAGAAACTGTTGCTAGCTAGGGTGTAGCCACAAATACTTAGCATAAAAACGGGAAAAATTCCACAGAAAGAAAAAGGGAAAAAATCAACTCTCAACACCTGGATAATGACAGGTATCAGACAGAGAAGGCTCTGGATCTTCCGCTTGATATTCTTATGTCAAAAAATTCTGCTGACTAGAAGTAGGCTGGTATCATATTTATTCCTCTCACATGCCTGCCAAGGTGATGAAACCGTGGGCTTAGATATACCAAGCTTCTGATGATGCCTGTGGACTCTCTTTTCCATGCTAGCCTTTTATTCCAGAGAATAAATCCTTCTTCTATAGTGCTTTCTCTGGAAAGCAGCAGTCAAGACATATCCAAAGGACCTGCTGGCTATTTTGGCTAACTACCTTAGTAGAAGCGGTTCTGAATTATTCCACAGAAATCCTTCTATTACATTCCATGAGAGTTATTATTTGAGTTATTAAAAACCAGGTATTTTTCTTGTTATGAACAGGTTTCAATGAAACTTCTGTTTAGAACATTTTCTCCTAAAAGGAAAGAACTCTGATGCAGAATATGTATTAATCAACTGCTCATTTAATGAGAGAGAGAGAGACAACTTCAGATCCCCATTCTTTACATTTCAGACCGAAAACTCAAATGGTATGTGAACTACATCTCATAGAATTTCCTCAGTTACAGCATTATTTGTTAGGAGCTTATTCAGATTGACAAATCTGAATAATCTTATTCAGATTGACAAAATACATCATATAGCAAGAAATTAAAGGTGTTGTACCACATGGACATCTGCTTTACCTATAGATCTGTATATGCTGTGTCAAAAACAGTACTGAGGAAAGAATGAGTGAGACACATGCTATGTGGACAAGAGGGAAACAACTTAGGGTTGTTCTGAAGCAGATTGATATAATTCCTTTCTGCCTGAAACTGAAACTCTCTTAATTGATGAAGCAGCAGGAAAAATGTCAGGTCAACAGAAAATTCTGACATTCTCCATCTGCCCAATGACAAACAAACAAAAGCAATGACAAGAAAATAAATGCCAGACATATAACCCGTTCCACCATATTTTTATCTCTTCATCAGATCTTTCTCCTGTGTGTTGTCATGAATGAGGAGAGAAAATCTTCTGGAGGAGATAGGGCACGGAAAATCAGAGGAGGGTAGGGATCATGACATATGAGAGTCAAGACAGACTTTCAGAGATCCGAAATGTTTTTTAAAGACCCTAGCTTGGTTTGCCTCTACTCTTTCTGACTATTTCATACCTGTTCTCTCTGTCCTCTAAATCCTGTTGATGACAGGACACCACATATTGCATTTCCACTGCAAATCAGGAGCTGAAAGCCCTAGTGAATGAACTTCGAGATTGTTCTCTCAATATAACTTTTCTTCTCTTGCATGGCCTCAGGTGAATTAATTTTTTTTTTTAATCCTAGAAATTGACTGTTTAAAGACTTGTAGCTTCCAGCCACCAAAGTCCCTTGTGGGTCTTCTTAATTGTCCATATAAATTGCTTTCTATTTTGGACACCACAAATACCTCAACAGCATCTGCTTCTCCCTTCTGGGCACCACCAACTGTGCATGATATTTCCCCCAAAGAGGCCAGGTAGAACTCTTTCCCATTGTAGAAAAAATAAAGAAATAAAGGAATTTACATGAAGGACAAGCTGGTACCCTACCGCACCCAGCAGGTGAAAATGCAATAGGGTCTGGAATTATGCCAAAAGGAGGAAGATGCCAAACAGGACTAAGTCTGTTCACAGACACCTTCCAGACAGAGTGAGAATCATCATGCTCGACAGAATTTTCCACCAGGTGCTTTTTCAGTGCATTGCTTTGCAGCAGTGACTCTGTACCAGACATAGACAGTAAATAAATGTATGTATAGCCGAAACTGTGAGAGGAATCCAAAGGATGGGTATGGGACACTTATCTTCTACTCTGTTCTAATAACTTCCACTCTGCAATGTAAAAGCACATTTGCAACAGACATTGGCTAATCTAGAGTTTGCTGAATGGGAGAATTGGTTATCGTTGACTATTTTACTGATGAAGAAAATGAAGCAGAGAGAAGGAGATTAAGCAATGGCTTTGTTATCTCATGCAAGTCAATGGCAAGCCAAGACACTTCTTTAATTTCAAATTAAGCACAGTACCACCTTTCCTAAAGAAAACTCTGCCAGGGAGTCTTGAATAGACAAGACTGATTCAAAAGTAGTTGAAAATGTCCTGAGCACACTTGGCACCATTAGGGTGCACTATCAAACGCACCCTAGGTCTAGGTCTGCACTAGTAAAGAACTAACTTATGGTGGGCTCATGTGAACCAGAGTCTTCTGTGAATGAGGACAGAACAATTTGTACTAGCAAACACAGAGTCAAAAAACATTTCTTCTTATTTTCTTTAACATAGACAGCTCTGTGAGAAAATGCATCTCCTACATCTCTTTCTGGGAAATGCTGGGCATCTCAGAAGGTGTCCTACTTCAACATCGCATAGCCCCCAGTCCTCCCCTTCTGCGTGCCAGCCTGACCTTTTGTTAGGAAACATGGCAAAAGCTTTGCCCAACTGATACGGCTGCAGGCATGAAAAGGAAGAGTGAAAAGCTGCCAGACACAGTGCCAATCTTATTATTGTGAGTCAAAGCTGCATTTTCTGCTTGGCATATAAATGTGCTTTGGACTAGATGGGTATAAATTGAAGATTGGCTACAGCATAAATGTTCATTAGCTTGAAACTAAAACAAAGCTAAATTATCAGAGTCAGAGAGGGACTGTTTTCCTAAGCACTATGTTGGCAGTGCCATCTGAGTGCCTCTGCATTATGCTGTTTCCATGTCCCTCTTTGGAAGGAAAAGATGTAAAAAGATGTGGCATAGAGGAAAGAGGTGCTTAGAAGAGTGTGCTGATTTTCTTTTCATTGGTCACTCTGTTGTCTCCCTGCACTGTCCCTTGCTATCTGTTCAGGCTCAGAGTGCTAAAGAAATGGCAGATGCTGAGTTTGGGTGAGGTGGACCACAAGTGCAAGAGAAGGCAAAATCAAGTGATTTGCTGAGAATAACAGACGGTAGTTGTGTTTGCTGTTTTTCTGCTGAGAGCTCTTCAAAGTCACTTTTTTTCCCAGTATAGTTTGATATTGGCCAAGGAGATCCTATTTTATTCCCTCACAGCTAGCAGCTACAGCACTGACAGCTTTTCTTTGTTTCTGACCAGTCTTCTTCTCACAAATACCCAACTTAACTCTCTACATGCAGCATAGATACCCCTGCTTCCTACTTTTGATATATTTCTGGGTTTTCACATGGCACAAGGTACAGTCCTTTGGTTCCCTTAACCTTGCTGTCCATCATGCTGAGAACCTTATACCTGTTCCTTTTACCCATTCTATGTCCCTTCCCTTGTCTGGCTTGGATCAATCCAATAGCTGACAGTTGGCCACATTTAGAAAAATGATGTTTCTTTCCTCTGTCTCCTTTACAGCTTGACGGTCTACACCCTGGTGATCTAAGGTTCTTTTGGAAGTTGTGTTTTTGAAAGCACCATGTGCTTCAGCTCCTGTGATCAGCCAGGCATGTGACTAAATATTACTTGGGGTTGGAAAGGAGCTCTACATTTTGTCTTTCTTTTCCTGGATGCTGTGAATGAGAGTAGCTTTTATGAAGTGTTGGTTATGGTGTGTCATTTCAACTCCTGTGTCTGTAAGTATTATTTTATAGCATCTAGTTACTTTTGTTATAGGTATTATGACACAATAAATAAATAAAATATGACTTAGTGACTGCAATCCTGATTCTGTTAACAGGATTATTCTCCCTCTGTTACCTGTATTTGTTTAAAGTGGCTTCATTTAACATTTATGTAGGCTTTGGTGCAGAGAAAATATGTTACAAGAGTTTGTCCTAAGGGATCCTTACAGAACTAACAGCTACACTATCTATGGAAGCAGATAATGCTAAACACTGATATGAAAAAATATCATCTGGTCACTTAAAATAATTTTTTACACAATTGTTTTGTAATAAAACTCCATGAAAGTTAATCTCAGTTTATTCTTTTGCCTCTCTGTTGAAGGCAAAGAGGTAAAGGCATTACCTGGGCACAGGGTAGAAGATGAATGACATTGCATTGATCTGATACAGCTCCAGCATAATAAATTGCATTACTCCAGTTGTGGTACATTTAGAAAGTTCACTTTCTTTGCTCAGCTGTCTTCTCTGTCCCACTGCATCAGTGGATTCCAGCCTGAACCTGGCCTTAGTCACCTTCCCTTAAGGTGAGAGAAAAGTTCAGTGCCAGTCTGCAGAGGTGGGAGAAAATAAAATAAAAAAACCCCAACATAAATCAGGAAATCTTCTTTCTGTTCATCTTTATGTTTGTTTCTCATTATGTGGCTTTGGGCTTCATCTCACTATTTCTTTGTACTGTGCTTTTCCCATCTGATAAACGGGATTGATGCTAATAATTATCTGCTACATTCTGTGTAATGCTAAGAGCCTGCAACAGGTCCACGTGAAATTGGCAATTCTTATTACTACAAAATATTTATTTTCTTCTAGATGCCTCAGAACAGTTTCCCTTCATGAAAACATGCATTAGTTTGCTGTTACTACCTTCTGTTGAGATCAGACATTTTTTCAAAGATAAAAACATGTATATTCACCTCAAGTTTGGGTGCCAACAGGCTGTTGTGCTCTGGGGATAATAATTCGAGGTAAGGAAGGTCACTTGTCCCTGAAAGTGTGAGATCACTCTCAACTCACTCTGTTTTGGGATCATGCTTCATATTCCACACCAGTAAGTAAATAATGCTTTGGGATATCAAGAAAAATCCAGAAAAAACACAGGCAGCAATAGAACGAATTAACCTAGAGAAAAAGACCAGTAAGACAATTGTGGGAGAATTGTTTTAGTTTTACTTAAAATAGGCAAAACTAAAAGGTTAGCAAAAGTCTTCAAGAATATAAAAAGTTATGGAAAAGACAAAGGGTAGAAGAGATTCCCATGACCATGATAGATAGGACAAAGAAGTAACGTGTTTAAATTGCAGTAAGAAAGGTTTAGGTAACACAAAGATTGCTTCAGGAGGTTGTGCAGTCTCTGTCATTGGAGTCTTTTAGAACACATTAGATAAATAAGTTTCAGTAATGACATAGGTGTATTTGATTCTGATCTGAAGTCAGAGAGGTTGACTAGATAACCTGTCATGGTCCCTTCCAGTCCTCCAAACAAGGCAAAAGAATTTGATACCTTGAGTGTAGTAAGAATGTTGTTGCGGCTGTGATGGCCTAAGGATATCAGCAAAACAATGTTTTATCAGATAGACTGAAACAGGTCTTTTATTACACTAGGTTTAGATCTAGAAGAGACACTATAATTTGAAATTTTCTGCTTCCAATCTGAAAAAAAAAACAGGACTCTTATGTCTTTTTTTTTTCACACGATTTTTCTCTCTTTGCCTATGAAAAGATGCTACTTTTCCCTGCAGTCTTTGCCTTGTTCATTCCTTCTAAAGACCTAAGGGTATCTGGGGAAAGATTTAGCATTTCTACAGTGTCTTTGTTCTTCAGAGCAGATTGTAGGAATTACTTTTGTATGTGATTTTAAACAACAACTACTGGTCAAAATGGTCTATTCAGAATATTTGGGTTTCATTTCAGCTCTGACTATTTGCAGTTGTTTGAGTGAAGCATGTGATATTTCATCCATTTTCAGTTTGCGCAAATCTACAGGTGTGTCTCTCGTGATGTGAAAGACTTTGAAAGGCATTGAAGTACATTTGTCGTTTAAAGTGTTCAGAAGATAAAAAAAAAAAAGAAAAAAAAATACCAATGATCACACCAAAGTGTGTTTGAAAAGTACCTATGCTGGAAGACAGAGTTTTTAAGGATAAAATCAGGTATCTATCAGTGACTACTTTTTTTCCTGCAGTATTATCCAGGCTTTTAGGATCTTCTTAACTGTGTCATACCTGCTCTGGGGACATCACTTTGTGCTGAAAGAGGACCTCACTTGTCATTTTTATTTGAGGTCATTGTGTCAGGATATATTCCTTTCCTGACATGCAAAGATCCATCTCTCTTAGAGTTTCTCAATGCCCAGCATTGCTGTAAACACCTATTCCCATCCACAGAATATATATCTTTTAGCTCTGCAGAAAGACATTTCATAATGCAGGAGTGAAAAGAGAGAATGAGTTGTCATGGGAAAGAATGAAAGATGGTTTGTTGTTTACTACCAGTTCTCCAAACTCTAAGACTGGAACATCAGCAGCTTGGACTAAGTTGCATCTACCATAATTGCATAACTAGTTCCAAAAACACAGAGAATTTGTCAGTTTGAAACAACCTTATATGCTTGGAAACCTGGTACTAGATTGACAAAATTCAGAACGGTCAGAAAAAGTAGATAGGACCAGTAGAAGAAGAATAAGACAATAGACAATTCACACTGCTCAGAAAGACAAATTGCTTCAACCAAGTTCATCTAATTCCCCTCACAATTAGAACTTCTTTCAATTTTAAGAGAAGGACAGGACTTTTACTGAAAAAGTGGAATAAAAGCATCCTCCGTGTAGAATCCTAAAATTAGGATTTTGGGCCTGAGCAAACCCTAGGTGTTACGAGAAGGGGCTGTATATGAAGCTGCAATTGGGTGTGGACTTCCCTAGGAAATCTCAAGACATTGGCTTAACCAGTTGTGCTCATGAACTGAATCACAATAACTAATGTTCTCTGATGTACAACATTGCCAGGTAAGGCACAAGCCTCTGAGTCTCTGTCAAAGCGGGCTGAGAGAATGTGTTTTCATTGCAACAGTGAGCTTCCAGTCAAGACGAGATACTGTAGAAACACAGATGGGCATCTGAGCACTTATGCAAATATCAGCCTAATATCCAAGCATCTGCTCCATGCTGGTCGTCTGCTTCCATCCTTATTGCAGGATTTAGGCACTTTCCAGAAGAGTACACACTGGCACTAGCAAGGCATTATTTATTCCCATGGGCAGAACAGCACATTCCATCAATTTTAGGACTTAAATATTCTCTAACAAAATATTATTTTCACTTTGTTTTTTCTCCTCCTCTTTTTGAATACATGTAGACAGCAAATCCACATTTATACCCAAGATTAGCAGCGCTGAAGAAATAAACCTGGTACCAGGAATGAAATTCATAAGGCTTGGGACCGTCTGTGGAAGAACCACCCCTAGAAATAGCAAGATTTGTCACATTATCATCCCTTGGTACCAAGAAAATTCCATCCCCTGACCAGTGAAATATTCCTGTAATGACAGACCCTGAGCATGGCAAAGAACAACATCTGCAACTGAGAGCCTTCTGCAGTATTTATAGTATCTTGGGCCCAATCTATGGGGATAAAGAACAAGATCAAGAAAGTTGCTGTAAGCTCTGAGGTGAGTCAGTATAGGCAGCAGAGGACAAGAAAGACACATTCAGAGTTGTTCATATTGCTGCACAGAGCTGCATCAGCTGAACTCTCCAAAGGGTCATCACAGTCCCGTAATCCAAACAGAAAGTGACAAAAACCTGGCTACCCAAGGCCAGAACATGTTGTGCCAGGATGGAAAGGAATCTTCTAGCCAAATGGGGATGGCAGAGATCTCAGCCTCAGTGTGCTCTGTCCATGCGAGAGGCTCTGGGACTTTTCTTAGAGCACTGCCTGAACAGACAGTTTGTGGCTGTTCACAGTATGCAAAGGCTGACACAGAGGATCTATAAACTATTCATAGTGCTTTCTTTTGCCTGCCAGCGTAATCTCCACCTTCCTTGGGTTCAGCTTGCACAATCTCTTCTTCATCCACAAAGCTCATCATATCCAAGAGGTGATCCACCCTGATCTAATGGGCTCAGCATAAGCAAGGAATTAAAGAAGATTTATCTAGGTCTAAAACTAAGGCATCTGGGTTCACATTCTTCCACCAGATGTTTGACAGGAGTGCACTGAGAACTGCTCCAAGGGGTTTCTGTAGCCATAAAGGCTAGGAGCATGCTAAGAGTTTTGGTGTAGAGCTATAGGCTACTTACCAAGGCTACACATTCCACAAATTGGAATAGGTTACTCCCAAGCCGGATACTCGTCTTTATTTTCTGACATTAGGCTGCATTCTGTCCTTATTAATGTTATTCCATTTTCATTAGCGGTGTGCTTCTTCTCCTACCTCTTCCACGGTAGGACCTTGAGTTATTGTGGCTGCATTTGTTGTGGTGGATGTTTTAAGAGAAAAGGGTGGGATTGAGATGCAGGTATAAGTCTGGCACAATGCTGCACTTCACAAGCTGTAACCAACAGATCTCTCAGGGCTGAAATATATCACTTCACTGTCTTTGAGGTGCAGCAATCAGATTTCAGATCCAGATCTGAGCTGTCAGTATAAACTTAGCACAGCAAGTTCTGTATAAACTTGTAGATTAAACTACCTTAAAGAAAGAGATGATGAAAAGAGACTTATGAGATGGTAGGACACTTCATGGTGTCTGGACAACATTTGAATGGTTAAAAAGAAGTTTAGAAGAAGAAATCAACTGAGTGAAGAGAAAATTATTTCCAGGTTGAGACAAAAATGCAGGTGAAAAAAAATCTTGTTTGGATGAAACCAGAAAATGTGGCATGGATCAGGAAATAAGCTGTTTATTTCACTGTAGTCTGAGAAATTTAATTTATGTGTCCAGTGTTTCCTTTGAATGTCAATGTCATGTTTTGTTTTGAGTTATTTAATTCTATTTTAAAATATATACATATATTTTCTTGTTTTGTCTGCTGGGTAATCATTTCTTAAAAGAGTATGAAAAGGTTAAAGTTTGTTTAGGAAATGTCAAAGTGAAATATTTCAGTGTATTAAAAACTTTTTAATGAAAATATCTCATTAGAACTCCTCCATTACCCAGGTTTTCTGTTTATTTATAGCAAGAATTTTCCCCTAAGGACAGGGTAGAATACTAAGAAAGGTGGTTTAGTCAAACCTATTTGCTACATCAGAATGAAACAGGAAAGGGTTCTGCTCTCCCTAGTGTATACATTTTAAAGCCATTTTACCATTCTTCATGATGTTATTTTCCTTTTTTAGGGTGAACTATCTGTTTGTCATTTTGGTGTTCAATTTTAAAGCACTAAATCCTACTTACATTTCTGCCATGTAAGCCACAATTTAGCCCAGCTTAAGACTTCTTCTGTGTAGATCTTCTGTAGCTCTAGGCAACAAGGTGAAATCTGACTGCAGGTTGTAATATCTCCAAAACCCAGCTACAGTGCTTGCGAGTTTTGCTTTGGCCCAGAGTATATTTCTTTCAGGAACAAAAAAAATTGTAGAGACATAGTATTTTGAAGTTTTGCCAAAAGCTCCTGGAGTGACCTTAGGGAGACCACTGGTAGGTTTTTTAACATTGGTTCCCCATCTGTAAAATGGAGACAAATGACACCGAACCACACCACCAGGGGATATTTTGAGGCTAAATTATTGAATGTTTCCAAAGCTCTCAAAGCATATAGTGGTGAGCTCAGTAGAAAAGATGACATAAGCCCCTTACACAGGCCTATGCAATTAGAAATGATGATAAACTTTCTCTATTCATGTGCAGGAGAGAGTTTTAAAATATTAATAATGGAGGGGGGGGGTGGTGGTCTGTTGATGTTGTTTTTCCAAAAGCCAGATGTGCTTGCTGCCTCTGCCTCCAAAAGGAAGAAGGGCAATGGGAGCTCATCTGAAAAAGAAAAGCCTCTCAAATATTTACATCTTACATCAGTACAGAGAGAACTTCAGCTCACCAGAAATGGCACCATTAACCTCCATTAACAACTATGTAGAGACAAAGCAGTCATTGCTAATCCATACTGGCGTTTAGATGTCCCAGACAGTGTTGTTCACTGAGTTTCTTTGTTACCAACATGATAAAATCCAAGAAAGAGTTTTCCTGAAGACAAAGTCTCATCTTAATATAATGGTAAGTGTCTCCAAGGCTCTTCTTTCTTCCAGGGATTTTATTTTCTTTAGCAGAGCACAAAGCTGTAGCCAGGTGTTCGGCTGCCAGCAGCACCCCTTCCTCCCCAGGATGCTGCCATGTACTTCATAATTGAAAGCTGTAGCCAGAAGCTCAGATAGCTCAATTTGGGGTTACCATTACTGCAGATTTCTGTTGTGTCCTCTTCCTGCATCCATGGCCAATCCTTTCGTGCACTGTGGCCAAGTGCATTTTCACTCATGGGCTTTACAGGAATGTGTTGTCATACCAAGTGGGGATTGATGATGCAGATGGACACTCAGGGGGAGGACGGATGGCACAGAGACAGCAGAGGGGAAGAGCACACATGCAGCAAATCATTTGGCTGCAGACTGTGGAACAGAAGCCAGAAATGAAGCTACACGTTTCTTGTTAGCCACCTCATGTGGGCACAGACCCATGAACTTGCTTCAATGGCAATGTTCTCTGTGTTGACCAGCCATGAAAGGAGAGAAACACCCCCCAAGTGT
The DNA here is from genome assembly GCA_013397375.1 of Toxostoma redivivum. Taxonomy (NCBI): domain Eukaryota; kingdom Metazoa; phylum Chordata; class Aves; order Passeriformes; family Mimidae; genus Toxostoma; species Toxostoma redivivum. The sequence goes on along the minus strand of VXBI01010185.1, from coordinate 5,150 downwards.
GCTGAACATTTGCCCACAAGGTCTAAAGACTGCAGTGTTCAGTCTATAATGAACCCATTGTCAATACTTAAAGGCAACGTGGACATGGCCAGGAATAAAACTCCAACTGAAGAGTTGATCCAAAGTCTTCTGAAGTCTGTGGCTGTTCTTCTAAGGACTAGAGCAAGATCCCTCTTAGGAAGGTAGGCAGGGGTGGAAAGTGCACTATTCCCCTGGGCTGTGGCATTTGCAAGAGAATGCAAATTATTGCACGTTTCCGAGGAGCTGCAGAATATATCTGCTGTGCTTCAATGGAGCTGACTGCATACTAGTCTGTGGATACACAGTTGCCTGTGGGAAGGCTTGGTGAGAACACTGGGCTTTCCCAAGGGCTGGCCCGGGGGCAGAGGTTTTCCCAGGAGCAAAGGCACCTGATACTGTTTACAGAGTGTGTGTTTTGAGAATTCTGTTGTTTATAATGAAAACATCTCTGCAAGAGGTGTTGCCGGCTCTGACCAATCGGCTCTATTCTCTCCATGGAGTAGCATTCGAGTATATTTAAGGAGTGTGTGTTACAATAAACTTGTCTGTCTCCTTCCTGTCTTGAGAGAAGACCGCGTTGCTGTGTGTCTTACGGCTGTTCTAAGGGTTAATCCTTAACTAACAGCAACACTAGTCTAATCCTCTTACAATTGCAGTCGGTGGAAGTGCTCACACTGATTTGGTTTGGCTCAGAGTGACTACTGACCATCACAATGTCACAGCTTCAGTTTAGCTTAAAGAGGGTGAAGAGAGCAGAAAACAAAAGGGTGGTGATAGGGGACAAAAAGACAGAGTTTAAAGTTAGCTCCTGCTGAAAAGGACGTGAAATAGTTGTGCTTGGATGAGTTTTTTCAAAGTGCAGAAAAAAGTCTACACCCTGCCTAGACAACATGAGCTATGCTTGTCCTGTAAATAGGAAGACAGAACAAGCATGCTCTAATTGTCTTACAATGGCCCTTCCCGAAGCTGCAGCATTCTTTACCTGTAGTCAAGCAGCTCCCGTAAAAGCATCAGCTCTTTTCCCGCATTTGCACACATCAAAGAAATGACTCCCAATGTGATCCTCACAAGCAAAGTGTCCTAATGATCAATGCTGGAGAATGGCAAATGTGCTTGGCATCCCTGTGTAAAGTCAGTTTTGATCCATGGAGCCATTCAAACCATCGTGGGTGATTAGTAAAACACGTTCTGCTGTGCATGACATAAGATTTCTCCAGTTGAAGAAAGGACTAAGTCATGTCTCTGGAACAAATGCCCCCATGAAATCTCTAGGCAATCCATAAACCAGATTCTGGGATGAAATTTCTGCCTTGATTCCAGCCTCCGTGGGAATATGAAAAAGGCATAGTGATACGTGTTAAATCTATGCATATTTTTCTTTGCTTCTGCATCCAAGGTTTTTATTAGCTGTGCCATACAGTCTGTACCTTTTAAGACAGCAAGGCTGTCAATACATAATCTGGGAGAGGTGTCAGCAGCCCAGTTTTGATCTAATAAAGCCCTATCTTTCATCTGGCATTCTGCAAGGATCTGGAACACATTTTAAAGGCACTGAGAGAGGCTGCACCTGGTCCCAGCCAAACTTTACAGAAGATAATTGCCAAATCACTATGATAATAAATTAGTGTATATGAAAGATTAATAATCTATGGGCATATCAATAAACTGAAGGTATAATATGCTATGTAATCTGAAATATTTACAAGGTTAATAATTGGGCATGAATCCTGCAATAAGACACTAGTTCAATCTTTCCCAGAAGAAAAGATTTTCCCAGCATAGCTATTCTGGGATGAAGATCTGCACTGTAGGTGTAGCCTCTACTGCCTGAGCCCCTCATCCTTTTGTTTTGTCTTGTTTTCCTCAAGAATAGCTTGGGCTTTTCAGTCCAGCTCATCGCTGACTGGTTTGTGAATGGCCACCTGGAGACAGAGAACAGAACCCATGCTGTCAGCTCTAATGGATCCTGAATTCAACTACTGACAGCAGAGGACAGGTAGTGTGAAAAGGTACGGGGTTCCTCTTCCTCTGAGGAACAGACTTGGAGGGGCTTTACAAGAAGGCAGGATGTGCAGAACCTGCAGAATTATTGCTGGAAAAGAGTAATGAGGCTGTAAGATTAACGTGGAACTGGCATCTTCAGGAAACCTTCTGCTTGTGGGGGCAGTGGGGCAGAGGTAGGAGAGAACTTTCCATGAAAGAGTGAGAAATAGGCTTAGCAGATGTCTTTTTTCTCTAAACCAAATTGATGTGTTTATTCTAGCTTCATTCTTTTTTCTGATGGTCAAATAATCTTTCTGGTTTAGCAGAAAGTCACCAAGAATGTATGTGGACTACTGTGTGGAGTTACTGTCCCAGTAGTGCTGTTTTCCAATACAGATTGACAAAAAGAGCTAACGGAACAGAAGAGTGCTTTGAGCTCATACTTCTTCAGCATATATTTCCCTCCCAGGGGGTGTTTGGCAGAGGTTCAAGATTTGGGAAGGGGTTCTATCAGAAGTGCTGTACAAATGGTCTTTCACCAGGTATAAATGAGAAAGTGAATGGCAAGAATTTCAGAAGTTATTGATAGAGAGTTTCAAAGGTTATTTATGATTAAGGCTGTGATTCTATACTTGTACTCTGGCATGTCTCCTGTCCTGGTTTAGGGCAAATTTGGGGAAAACCTCCGGAAGGAGCCCCCAGAAAACAAACCCCCATGACTCCTCCCCCCACCACCGGGTTTGGGAAGAATTTCCTCAGAATGAAGTGGAAAAAACCTGTTTATTTAACAAACAAAACACTCCCCAGCACAAGAAAAAAAA
>VXBI01010180.1:34588-94507 GCA_013397375.1 Toxostoma redivivum | reverse complement strand
ATATATATATATGCATGTATATAACCTTATTAGGAAGGATATGATACCTTGGGTTTTCAAGACAATTGTGAAATATGTGATTTATTTTCTAAGTAAGCTTTAAATGGTCCAACAAAAGGAAGTAATTCACTCAAAACCCAGTATCCTTTTGCCATGCTTAGCAAGTGACTGACCATTAGTACAGTACAGAACCTCCACTACTCATCAGCTTAAAGAGTGTTTTTTGCATTGAAAAATGATGAGTTTTCACAGGTAGCAGATTTCATGAATTCCACCTAAAAGGAAAAATTTAGGGAGGCAGGCAACAATATGCGGATGGTCTTTATTCTACTTACATGTGTGTTTTCCCTAATATTTGCCTAAGGCATCCCTTCCTTGTGTTCTTCAGCAGATTTCAGAAGTTTCTGACTTTTTCTGTTGTTGAGAAAAAAAGGTTATATATACATAAAAGAGATAACTAGGGATCATCATGGAAACAAAGACCAGACAGGTATGCAGTTGGAACGTAGTTATCCAATTTTTTATTTTGAACTAGGCCAGTCCTTTGCTCTTAACCATACAGTACACCTTTATTCACATGGCACATGAGTTCATTGAGAAAAGATTTGGAAAAGGTCATTAAACTGAGTTGATAAGGCTTAGGTGAACTTGACATATAAAGTAACATTGAAATTACATTTTGTGGCCGTACTGTAACCTGCTTTCCAGGAATTTGCCACTGACCTAGGAGTTCAAGTAATTCAGCAATTTTTCTACCTACTTCCAAGACATTGCATGAGTCCATTTAGCTTCGTTCCTGCCAAGTGTTACCAATATCTCTTAGTAGGTGTTAAAATGGTGATAAGAGGAAGAGAAGCTGGCAGTGAGGGAGACAGAAATGGCACTAGCTGTGCTAAAAACCAGGTTCTTAAAATTCTTAGAGTATTTCTCTATAGTTGAAAATCTGAGTTTCAGAACACACAGGTTTTTTTTGTTCTGCCTGCTGATGATCAAACAAGTTTTGTACCTGGGTAAGGTAAACAGAGTACTGAGGTACCATTTTTGGCTGTGCTTAGGTTATTGCCCATTTCCTTTGGATATGCAGTTATATAAATAAGAAAAAAAAGGTATCCCTCTTTTGTGTAGGTGGATCTGTTTGTGCTTAGAAATATTTCTAATTAAACTATCTTCCTTAAAACCAACTAGTAAAGATAAATAAATAGCCTCAAGAACTCACCGGCTGCTGATGTTGCCAAAGGAAAATGAAATTATGTCCACTTTAGCTGAGCACAGGATTATGCTCTGAATAAACCACCTTTCATATTATCATTGTTTTCTGACATGACTGTCAGGAAAAACAGAGAAAAACTTTTAAAGAAAAAATTAACTTGCACTTGCCCTTTGACAACAGTGTGCATTACAGTGATTGAACTTCATTGAAAGAATTGTTTGCCAGTCCTATTTGTCTTTCTTTCAACAGCTCTGGCATAAATATTTAATTTAATTTATGTTCCAAATTAAAAAAATGTCTCTATAAAGACAGACCAGTACAGGCCCGCTACGAGAAAATGATGCTTATATATTGCTGTGCCATTCACAGTGAAACATCTCTGTATGAAAGCTGGCTGTTCCCTTATAACCTGAAATTTTAACTGTTTCCTAGGTGGGCTGAAGGACAAAGCCTGGAGAATTGGAAAAATGCACCAGGAAGTGAAAGAGACACCTATCACTGAAAATTTTTTCTTCCGGGAAGGATGCTTTTCTTGTTTTTAACGTGACATTTCTCTACATTTGCTACATTGTCTCAAAAGCAGACAAAAAAAAAGTTATTTTTCTATCTAAACTTGGGGGCTAATGTATCCGTTATACAAGACAAGGGATCATAGTGAATTTCATGAATAGTTAATTTAGCTAGGTGTGTCGAGGTACCTGAGCCTCGAGAGCAGTAGCTAAGTACACATTTTTTAGGGCTTTTCTTGTGCATAATCACATTGGATTCATGACATTTTGTCCTAAATAGCACTGAAATCTCAGCTAAGTACACATTTTTTAGGGCTTTTCTTGTGCATAATCACATTGGATTCATGACATTTTGTCCTAAATAGCACTGAAATCTCAGCTAAGTACACATTTTTTAGGGCTTTTCTTGTGCATAATCACATTGGATTCATGACATTTTGTCCTAAATAGCACTGAAATCTCAGCTAAGTACACATTTTTTAGGGCTTTTCTTGTGCATAATCACATTGGATTCATGACATTTTGTCCTAAATAGCACTGAAATCTCAGCTAAGTACACATTTTTTAGGGCTTTTCTTGTGCATAATCACATTGGATTCATGACATTTTGTCCTAAATAGCACTGAAATCTCCAACATCTTCTATTTATTTAAAATTCATAATATGAAAATTCTACAATACAAATCCTGTATATCCTATATATATATCCTATATATATACCCAGAATTCTGTATGTGTACAGGACTTTATCCATCCATACAGTTTTTCTGTCCATTTTATTTTAACATTTTAAGTGAAATCATACTTTTCATTCATAATGACTGTTCCTTGTGAAATATAGGGATATGAACCTGAAGCATCAGAAGGATGAAAATTCAATAGCCCTGACAATGAAGAGACTGTAGAAATGGTTTTATTTCAGAAACCTGGACATATCCTTTCAGGACCTGAAGGGAGCCTATAAAAAAGGTGGAGAGAAACTATTTATGAGGACATGAAGTTACAGGACAAGAGGAAATGGCTTCAAAGTAAAATATTAGCTATTAGGGAAAAACTTGTTTATTGCAAAGGTGGTGAGGCACAGGAGCAGGTTGCCCAGAAAAGCTGTGGATGCCCCATCCCTGGAAGGCCAGTTTGGATGCAGCTCTGAGAAACCTAATCAAGTGGAAGGTGGCCCTGCCCACGGCAGAGGACTTGGAAAGAGATGATCTTTAAGGTCCCTTCCAACACTGTCCATTCTATGGTTTCTGTGATCTCTCCTAGATTGCACTCAATTTGGTACCTCTAATGTTTGTGAGTGAATGTGCACTTCTGAACGCAGGAAGTGGAATACTCAGCCACGTTGTTTTACAACCTGGATGTTCTGATTTAGACACCTCAATGCTAGAAATAAATGCTAAGTCATCTAAGCTGAACTCTCTGAACATTTTCCTCTGACCTTACTGAACTGCGAAAGACATGAGAATAGAGAAAATAAATATTTTCAAGAGTGAAAATCAAAACAATGCACAATTCCAGTTGGTTTCTTAATTGTTCTCAATTGCCCAAGAGACATTTTCACAACTTGCTCTTTTTAGTAGTTAAAGAATTCAACAACATATTATTTTCACCTATTCACCTAAATAGCACCTGTTTATAGGTTTTATTTCTATCATCCGTCCTTCATATGCTGCTTAAGGTTTTTACTTGAGACTAAACAAAAATATTTTCCTATTTGTATAGAAAAAGGCATCACAGAGGAATCTTTTGTGCCCAGAAGAGTTGATTAACTGACAGTTTTCCATCAATATACAGTAATCTTCACATGATAATTTTAATGAGTATAATGCATACAGAGTAACTCAAAACAAATTTTTACCTGCTTCAGACAATGAATTCCCTCATCTGGATTAGTAGTAGTCTTCATTTTCAGTTTAAATTGAATTTAACAAAAAAATTTTATAGTCTGAAAATTCCTAACATTTTAAAAAAAATTATCTTATGCATTTTTGACATCAACAGTCATCAGGTGGTTTGGGGTACTACCTTTTTCATACAGAAAACTCATGATGAAGTTAAAACTGTAATAATTCATCACAGTGAAAGGACTTACTCTATCTTCCTTTTTCTTCTGCAGACTCATTATTGCAGATAATCCCTCGATTATCTGCAATAATGGGATATCCCTCAAATTTTGAGTTAAATTAAATTGGAACCACTAAAATACTGAGAATGTGTCTATGTTTTTATGCCTATGAGAGAGAGAGAGGAGTCAATGCAATGAAATAAGAGCATAAAAATACTTACTAAAATTCGCTTAGTTTGCTTTGACAACCAGTACAGCATTAAAGCGGTAAGAAGAGAAAGATTTCCCCAGATACTATTTTCTGAGTAATAGCACTAAAGACTTAAAGCATGCATATGTTTCTACCCATGTGTGGTCATAGAATATAGACATATCCATATGTAGGAAACGTGGTATATTTTCAACTCTAATGACACACATGTGGAGATGATGTGCAACATCCTTTAAATCTGCATTAATTATGAAAGTGTTGAGCAATTCTGTTTACAACTTTATTGTTTTTAGAATAACCTCTGGCTGATGCCACCTTGCTGAAATCCCACTTAGACTAGAGGTTTTCAAGTGTCTGATAATATAGATGATTATATTGTCTCAACTTAGATAAATTTAAGATAAACATAAATCATGTCAGCTCATTCATCTAAGATCTTAAACACACAGTAAAATAATTTTTTCTAGGGACTTGATTTCCTCTGTAGGACCAATTTTTTTCATCACCTTTTTTGTATGAGCCAGCTGTCAGCAGGCCATGGTTTTATTGCTGTTACCACAAAAATCTTCATTCCCCACTAAAAAGAGATATCCTAATAAATTTCCTGATCTTATTTAAAAGTGTGGTAAAATCATACTGTCTCCACACTAGAGTTGCTCTGCAAGGAAGTTATTTCACTTTTAAAGTGTGTCCTTTTCTACTGTTTTTTGTGCACCTCTTTTGCCTCTAAGTCCCCTGCTCCAGAGGGAATGTGCATTGGTGCATTACTGCTACCACTGTGTATGGTTTGTGGTGCTAATAACTTGTCTTCTGCAGATACAACAATGGCCCAGCCTCTAGCAGCGTGTTCTATTCCTACACTTAGTGCTTACTGTATAGGAATAAAAACCTGTTAAGCAATTCCATTACTCTTTTATTTTGTATAAACAATATTATGTTGAATTAACACTTTGAAGTATGTGGGAAGTATTCAAATACATACACACATCTGTTGTTTAAGTTATATAATCATTTTCAATCCTTCTGTATTTTCTGTTTTCTTATGTATTACATATTTATTTCATATCTGTCCATGCTTCACTACAGTTCACTTCTGCTCTATATCTATCACATTTGGATGTCTAAAAATATGCTTAGAAAAATTTATTGAATGAGGAGTTGAATTTCTTTCTTTTTTTTCATCTTATGTTTTACAGATTAGCAGTTTATTTTGATGACATTTTGGGTTCAGCCTCATTTCTTCTTTTCTGTAAGAAGTTACACTGAGTACAGTTTTTTCCCATTTTCTACTTCTTTCCTCTACCCAAATAACATTTAACCTGTAGATCAACATCAAAATTAACAGAGTGGTAGATGTCTCAAATTAATGGAGTTTTTATGCATTTTGTGAAAACAGGTGTTCAGGAATTTCTGAAAAGCTGTGTAAATAATAGCAGCTAGGGGTGGAAAGCTGGGAACAGCTACAGTAGGGACCCAAGTCTTGTTAAACCCTGGAGGATGTGTCCTTTTGAATGTTTCAAGTTAAGATTAAAAAAATGTAAGAGCAGACTTCTGTTGCCTTAATCAACTTTTTACAAAATGTCAGTGCTTTTATGGAAAAGGACATGATTGATCCATGCTTGCAATAGAGGGCTGCGGTTAACTTTCAAGATGCTGAGCTTTGTCTTGTACCTAGTTTAAGGCTATCCTCCAGTTGGATAAATAAAAACTGGAGTGTCAATGCTTGTTTTCATGCTATGTCTTTTTCCCAGATCTCACAGTGTTATTGCTAGGCCTACTACTTTGTTTTGCTTTCTATGAAAAGTCCTCCTGGAGGAAAAGGGAGAAAAATATTTTTGCAGCAGCTTATCTTTCTGGGAAGTGTTTTAGGTTATTTGGAATTTTCCTTCAAGGTCAACAGCCATTTGAGTTATTGTAGAAGGACTAGGGGTTCAGGGATATTGAATTAATAGAATTCAAATAGGAAGTGATGCCAAAGCATGGCTGTGCCTCATGGCATTGATATCCCTGCTGTCTGAGTTTGGGTTGCACTCAGAGTCATAGAAGGTCATATAATATGTACTGAATTGTAAGGGGCCCATCAGGACCATCAAAGTCCAACTCCTGGCCCTGCACAAGACACCCCCAAGGGTGACACCATGTGTCTGAAAGCATTGTACAAATGCTTCTTGAGCTCTGTCAGGTTTGGTGCTGTGACCACTTCCCTGAGGAGCCTGTTCCAGTGCCCAATCACACAGAGGCAACAGCTTTTTCCATATATCCAACCTAAACCTCCCTCAACTCAGCTTGATGCTGTTTCTTTAAGTCCTGTCACTGTCACCACAGAGCAGGGATCAGTGTCTGCCCCTCCTCTTCTCCTTATGAGGAAGCTGCAACTGCAGTGAGGTCTGTCCTCAGTCTTCTCTTCTCCACCTGAACAGACCAAGTGACCTCAGCTGCTCCTCATAATTCTGAGGAATAATCTGATTCATTCAGGTATAGTGTTATTCATTGTTAGGATTCACGGGTCATGGGGAGACAGTATTAGGAGAGCACATATACTGTGTAGTGATTAGAAACTCCATACAAATTAATTCAGAGACTATATATCAATGTTTAAGAGACTTACAAATCACTTTCTTGTGGATTCAGCATTACTAGTGATTGAACAGTGGTTATTATGTGATTTACAGATGTGAAAGATAAATCCATTCAAATTAGGTGAATTGCCAAATGAATGTGTATGTTTGAAGAAATATCCTCTGCTTGTAGTAAAAATGCCAATTTAAATTGCTTTAAAACCTAGTTTAGGAAAAAAAAAATTTACTTTATCCTCTAAAATCTCCAAGCTGGTACAAGTGCATATTTTTAAACTTACCATAAAATATCTCTAGCTTCCTATTGTGATAAGGTAGACACAGCATGGATCATTATAAAACAGGATTGGACAAAATAATTTCCAAAGTATCTGTTATTATAGTGGGTTTATTTATCAGGGTACAGGTGTTTGGATTCTAATTGAGACCATTTCATGCTGTAAAGTTAACATTTGGACAAAGAAGTGACATGAGGCCAGAGTGCTGCTTAAATCCCACTTAAGTCATTGACCAAAGAATCTAAAGAGACTTGAAAGGTACAGAACTTTTCTGCTTCCTTCTTGCCCAGAGACAATTTTGACTTTATGTGAAAAATGGCAGAACTTTCCTACAGTTATGAAACTTAACTAAATACACCTCAATAGTTGCAAAAAAAAACTAACAAGACCTGTATAAAAAAATTTCAAGCAGAAGCAAACAAGATGCCAGTGACTTGTTTCACTATTTCCTACAGAATTATTGTTTCTCTTGTAAAGTCAAATAAAGAATTATTATGCAATTCATCCTTGGCTTTTTCATTAAATTTATACTCTAACTTAAATGCTTTCACTCAGTATCTCAATCTCATAGAAAACAGTATTTGTCTGCTAGAAGTGATAACTATCATGTACAACTAACTTTTTTTTTGTTTTTGTTTTGGTTTTTTTTGTTTGTTTGTTTTTTGTTTTTCAGAAGTGTAAAACAAAATTAGGTAACTTCTTCTTGGTTTTCCCTTCTTGCTGATGTTTCTCTTGTTGTCAGCCACTGCTTAGGATTGTATCTCCTGGTGAACCCAGGACACATTTCTCATAAAGCCTTCCTGTGTGGTATCCTGTCCATAGTGACCTATCTGGGGACATCCTTCCCAGTGAATTCAAAGTCTGCCCAGTTTAAGCAATAATACCTTGATGATCTTGACCTTACAAAACCTAATCTGTTAGGAAATGAGTTGCGTATGTTAATTTCTCTCAGGGATTTGCTTAGTACAGTATTTGAATTTTTATATTAAATGTGTTTGCTGTAAAACAGGCAATAGGTATGACTAAAATATGACTGGGAATTATGGGAATTTTTTGTTACTGACACCTGCTGTGTCGAGATAAACATATTATGAATGAGGACTTGACTTTCCTCTAGTCCACACAGGGAGGATATTGCAGTGCAAGCAGGTGCTTTGCAACTTAGATTTCATGGACTTGTTCAGGGTCATTGCATAACATGAAGACACTTTTCAGAAGTTTTCACTGTGTCTTACAGTTTTTGGTTGTATCTAATGTATTGTATGCTACCTACAGGATTCATGAATATTTCACATTGAGAGAAAAGGAGTCTACAGGAAAAAAAAATTTTTTTTCTTTTTTTTTTCTGTAAACACTTTCTCCTCACAAGTCCTCTGTTTCTTTAAGTGAAAAAAAAAAACACCTGTCAGCTGCTTAGAAAGCTTTTGAAATCTGTTTAAATGACTTTATATTGCAAACAGTGTTCCCTAGCATGTTAGAAATTGTCAGGGAAAGACATTGTACTACTTAAAGAGAGTGGGGCCAGAACTGAAAGGACGCAAACATACAGTGTTGATGGGAACATCCTGGAGCTTATAGCAGAGGAGCACTTAAGGGGGTGAGCAGGCTGAGCCCCAGTTAGCTGTCCAGTGTTTTACAGCACCTCTCTATCTCTCTGTCTTCTTTAGTTAACTACTGCCCTTTAGCAATGAGCACAACACTGCTGGAAAAGTTGGGTAGAAATCCCAGCAAAACCTGGAGAAGAGATTATAAATACAATCTCAGAGAATACCTGAGCAAACTTGACATCCGTAAGTTCCTGGGCCCTGACAGGATGTATCAGTGAGTGCTGAGAGGTCTGGCAGACACCATCATGAAGCCATTTATGATCATCTTTTAAAGGTCGTGGTGACCAGGAGAGGTGCCCCAGGAGACAAAGAAAATGTCACCCATGTCTTTGAAAAGGGCAAGAAGGAGGACCCAGGGAATTTCAGTTCAATCCCTGAAGGGAGAGGGTGCACCTCATTCTGGAGGCCATCTCTACCCACATGGAAGATGAGAAGGTGATCAGCATGGATTCTCTAAATAGATAAAGGCTTGAGCAGCCTGATATGACTCCAAGGCTGAGCCTGCTCTGGGCAGGGGCTGTGAGTGAAAATCTCCTAAGGCTGACATTGACCTGAATTTTCCTGCCATACCAGATGGGTTGGCAGGTCAGTATTTCATGATTTTAAAAGTCAGTGATTACATTGTGATTTTAACTACTGCATTTTAATTCTGTATGTTTAAGTTAGGCAAATGAAAAGCCAGTGAAGGAGTTACGCAACAATATTAGAAAAGAAAGGGAGAGTGGACAGAGCATGGTGATAAAAAATTTGAATTTCTATTTAATAGGGCAACTGTTGCCTATCTTTTTGGTTCCCTTTCCCCAGTAATTTGTGGAGTGAGATAACAGAATACTATGAAAAAATAATGATGGTAATTGGATATAGTAATTACTTATAAAGAGGAAGGAAAGAGGAAGGATTCTGGCACAAGAAAAACTCCGGGAACAATCCTCCACAGGCAGAAAATAATTTGTTTGAGTGCATTATTAATAGATTTGTTAGAAAAGTACTTAGATTGTGAAATATTGTGAATAGACCTCTTTCCAGATGGATTAAGATTAATGGGTTCTCCAGCAGAGTATGAAACCTTATTGCTCAGTGGAGAGAATTAGTAGTATCTAGATGTGTATGCATTTTTGTTTCTTTACTCTGATCCTTCTCTTGCTCCTATGGCTTCAGGGGAGACGATGGGGAGAAGGAAGAGAAAAGAAAAGAATGTTCCTAATTTCACCATGGAATGGTGTCCTTTATCTAAAAGGCATTCCAGCAGTCAAGTTAAATCAGATGGGCAATGTGAGGCTATATACTTTACAAGAATATAAATGGAGAGAAGGTGATATTATGTACAAAACAATTAAGTTATACAGCAATGCAGTTCAGAGAGAGTAGCATAGCCAAACCAAGATACTTAAAAATAAATAAATACTTTTCTGTTACATCTTCAGCACTGGGGCAAGGGAAGAGAAATAATTTGTGATGCCAAAGAAATAGGGTGAACAGCTAATTCTCAGTTTAGTATTAAATGTTTCTTCACTGAAAACATGGAAAGGCATTTGGAAAATTTTTATGATTCAAGTCAAGAGAGAAATAGCTGAAATGTACTTATGATAACTACTCGTCATCACTAGTGGTGAAAATGTGCCCTTTTAAAACCAACAAGCATCAGAAATGCCAGTTATGCATCTCTTTAATTTTTTATTTGAGTTCTGAGACAGCAGTGGCAACATGAAAATGTTATTTGATGTATCTCTGGCTAAAGAAATAAGCAAATTAAAACTATTGCTGTCAGGCAAAACGGTGATTTTGAAAATGTCTGTCAATAAAGAAAAAGCAGCTGCATTTGTGCCAATAGTTTTGGAATTTTTATCAATATGTGACCCTTGCAGTTTCCTAGAGAAGGCAAACTCACACGAGTAAGAAAAAAGGACTATGCATGTGAACTTGCTGATTGTTTCCAGATTCCTGAGAAGGCTATAGCCAGAGCTGCATAATTTTGCCATATGCAAAAGCACTCAGATTATTTTTATTCTTTTTTCCATGTCATTTTCATGTCATTTTCAGGATGACTTCATGATCTCGTGGTGAATCCTTTAAAATGATTACTTCGTGATGGTGAGCACCTGCAATTTTAACAGAAGAGTGGGTATCTAACTTCCAAAACTCGTTTTAGGATGTCAGAAATAATATCCACTAGAACTCATATATCAAGGCTGGAAGATCATTTTCTATGTGATTTGGCATGGCTTGCTTAGAAAACTGTTATCTGACTACAGAACAAAAAACATTAATCGAGTTATTGGAGAATAAGAGAACACACATATATGATTCTTAGTAAAATCTTAATTTCATGTCAAGGTTTACAGTGCTTTTTTTTTTTTTTTTTAATTTTCCATGAGCAAATAAGCAATCAGATTCCTATTAACTCCGAGTTTTGAGAATAAGCTTTTAATCATATTTTTCCTACTAAATAGCTCATAATTTCTCTTTCTTTCTGCCACACTGTCTTCCTTGTCAAAGCAACAGGGATTAAAGTTCACTTTTTCAAAAAGATCTTTTTGTAAGGCATCACACTGAAGACAAACTGATCCACACAATTCAATGTAAAACAGGACTAAGTTTAAAGCTTTCATTTTTTTGTCTAATAGTTATTCCTTACTTGAAATTAAGTTGGTTGTCAGAAATGAAACATTACTTTGAGGATGAGATGGATTACTGACAGTGAGCTTGCTGTGCTTACCCTGTTCTTAAGCACTGATATTTAAGCTGCTTTTTTTTTTTACTTAACAATTTCAGAATCAGAAAAACAATGTAATAGATATCCCTCTGCCTAGTTCTTCAGCTGCATCTGGTTTGGTGACTGCCATAAAGAGTCAACAGAGTTTAAATCAATGAAAGATTCAGGGGGAAATGTTCTTAACATTTATTTATTTTCCAGCCATTCTTTATCAGTGAATACATCTTTAAAGAAATCAAACAATGTTGGGGGTGTTTTTGTGTCTGTTCTTTTCTGTATCTGACTGATACTGTTAAATTTCTATTAATGTAAAATGAACTCAGCTCATTTACACATTTGGAAAACCTGACCTGAACACCAATAGCTTACTATTTTTTACCATACCTCTTAAATACAAAAGTGTGTGAACTGAAAGATGGAGAATTATTCCCTTTCCATTTCTTTTATGATGGATTGATGCAAGAAGGCAGCAAAGCAAGAAGATGTAGCTACCCTTCTGTGAGAGGTTAGGCGGTGTTACATGTCTTATACAGAATATTTGTAATATTTAAGTAATTTGGCTATCTTGTAAGAAAATAGAATGTTTCCTGCTCTGCATTTACTAAACAATGTGTATTTGTACTATTTGACTGCAAAGTATTGTAAAACAAGTATTTTACAACAGTGTAAAACCAGAATTTGTGTTACAGCTATCTCCATGCTCTGTTCCTGAACTTAGTGTGCTTTCCCTTTTCTCAGGCTGTTTGTCTGCTGTCTAGGCCAGCCTCTCCTCTCCTCTCCTCGTGCACTTTTCCTGATTTAACTTAACATTATAAATGTACACATTCATGTGTAAATTACTACATAGGAGCATGACTCCTTTCCATGTCTGGTATTATGCCATATCAGTGAAGTTTGTAGGAAATCTTGCCAGGGGAAACAAAAAGACAATCAGGATCACTAGTGATCATATTTTCTTTGCTGAAGAGAATATAATTTTTAAATGAACCATAATATGTACTATGAATGTCTGGCTTTTGGTAAAGTGGCCTTTCATTGAAATGAAGGGTTAAGAACAAATACAAAGAAACATCATGGTTAATATTGATGTATCCCTTCCCCATTTGATGACACAGGCTTGTAAATTTGCATGTATACATGCATACAAATGCAATGAAGTATCTGCTAAACTAGTAAAGCTATCTTAGCTTATCTGATACTTATACTGATATTTACACCCTTACGTTTTTTTCTCTGGGGAAATAAAAGCTTGACTTTCGTACTAGATGGCAGCTCCTCAGCAGGATGGGTTGGAGGTCTGCCTTCCATCATTACATCATGGCTAATGGAGCATAGTAATTGATCTTCTTTTTAGGAGTGTTTGATATCCATTTATCTTGAGGGATGCATTACTTGAAGTGCAGACATTTCTCATCTTAAAATGCAAAAAGATTCTCATTAATCTCAAATTAAAAAAAAAATTATTACAAGGATATATTTACATAGTACATGAATAATCTTTTAATAATCTCTTCCAGTAACATGACCATCCAATAAACCTGAATTTTTCTTTACTGAACTTTTTTCTCTCTTTTTCCTATCCTAGGGCAGTGCAGATTGTCAGGGACATAAGGATATCTACAGTACTCATTTGCAACACCAAATTCTGCTGAAAATCAGGCCAGGTTACCCAGGACTTTATTGCATATGAGCTTGAAACCGTTCAAGGATGGAGATGGAGGTTTCCTGATAAACCTTCTTGCTGAAGTATGGGAAAGCTCATTCTTTCTTTCCGAGGATTTTGACTTTAAAGCCCTGTCGGCTTCTCTCTGAGCTCTGTGGCTCTTCAAAACTGCCTCCCTGTGATCCAATTCACCAGCTTCCTGAGCAAGCCAAACTTTTTTCTGAACACTCTTGTCTTTGCTACTTACTTTTACTTTGTCTTTCCTTACACAAAAATTCAATTTTACTTCTATTAATTCAAGATTTTGATAATGTACTTCTGCTTCAAGCTAATATTGCATTTTTGTCTTAAACAAGAACAGTCATGTATATGCAAAATTCTTCTTTCCTTCCCCGTGTCAAGCTCCCAGCTTTCTCAAGTAACTGCCAAGACCAGACAGGTCAACCAGAGCCCAAAGGACTCTTAAACAATGACTTTTTCTTTTTCTTTTTTTTTTTTTTTTAATTAATGAGAGCTTCACTTGTAATCTTAAGCAATCACATTCTCAAGGATTTGCAAGAGGAGAGATGCATTTAGGAGCAGAGTCCTCTTCCCAGTGTTTGAAAATGGGCTGCCTTGTGTCTGGAATGTATGTTCGTCTTTGTTTCTGCTGTCCTCAATTTCTCAGTTATTCTCTAACTGTGATAAGAATGCTGCAATAAGTGCCCAGTTTGAACATTCTGTTAATGGGGAAAATAAGTATGCATTAAAAATTGCATAAGTTTTCAATAATTAAGGTAAACTTCTTTAATAATGGCATACAGAGATGAAAACTCCTTTGTACTGGGATTTTGTCACTTAGGTAAATAAATAACTTTCAGTGAATGTTGAGGTTTTTTTGTTGTTGTTGTTGTTTGGGTTTTTTTTTTTCCTTTGGTTGGGCCCTTTTTTTGGTTTGGTTTGGTTTGGCTTTATTTTGTTTTGTTTTGAGAAAACCATAGAGATTGAATAAAAAGTCCAATCTTTGAATGATATTCTGAAAATCCCAAGAAGGTTTGTGGTTTTTTTTTTCCCCCTCCATGGAAAATGACAGTGTCTTATTTGCTTGATTGAAAATGTGAATTATTTTGAGATATTACATTAAAGATAGGATAGCACTGCAAACAATGCAATTTTTGCTAATTTTAATGAAAGGGCAGAAAAGGTTTTTGTACGTAACTCACATAGGTTAACAAAGCATCAGAACTTGTTTAGGAGTGTAAAAACCATCAGTGTTATTTTCTGAATAGACAGTGAAACTCCTCCTTAAGAAAACTGATCCAATTGGTTAATTTAATTATTCTGGTAGTTAAGAATAGTGGGTTAAGTGTTATTCTTCTGTGGAATACTGATCAAGTCTCATATTTTCTTTCCTTGAGTCTCCACTAGTAAAACTGGAAAGGCTACAGCTTCATGGGTGGAGCTGTAAGGAAGATGGGAGGTGTGCTCATGTTCTGACCCAGGCTTTGGTGTGGCTTTGGGGTCCCACAGCAATTGGTGGTGATGCTGAATTATCTAGAACAATTAATGAATGTTTTAACAAAATCTGTAAACAGGTGATTCATGTAATTGTGGAGTATTTTTGAGGGCTATATCTAATGAACATAAACAAAAGTTTATAAGTGAATGCATGTACAGCACTGTGGATAAGCATGTTGTCAACACCTCTTAGCTGAAGAGCTGTGATCAACTGCACAATCACAAAGGCTGTTAACTGGGGTGAAAGTAGCATTGCCCAATGTACCAGGTCAAGTGGAAAAAAATGTTTGTTCTGAGTATCTCAGTAGCAACAGGCTGCAATATATGAAAATATGATAGTCCTGAAACACTATATGAGAGGAATTTCCATGGGAAACCAGAAGATGTGTGAGATAAATGGGTATGCCATTACAAAAGCATCACATGTTAAAATACAAAATCAAATTGGAAGTAGGCATCATGATTAACAAAGATAAACCATCAGATAGATGGGCAAGATAACAGGTGAGCCCATCATTAAGACTATCCTTAAAGTAAAGAATAAAGTGAACAGAGAAGCTGAGGCAGAAAGCTGGAGTAGGATTTTGCCTTCTGTTTTCTCTCATGAACTCCTAAGGTGTAGTGCAAACTTTTATCTGTTTTACTTCTGTCATCTTCTGAAGAAATACAACAGTGGTATTTTTAACACAACCAAAAGTGTTTTTAATATGTCTTAGAGTTTTCAGGACTGGTGCATGTGGACTCCATTTAGCAAGGGCAATGAACAAAAAGCCTTGCACTAATAGAAATAGACCTGTGGGTACACGAAGGGACAGTACCAGGGCTGAGTGAGACACAAGAGGCTAAGATAGCATGGGGGCTGATGAGGCACAAGCTGCCTTGCACATTCAGCAGTGAAAAACCAGACAGGTCATTTCTCCCTTCCTCTAAGAGATACTTTCTCTGTGGAAAAGATTGTTAAAGACAAATTAAATCAGAAATGCTATCAGAAGTGAGAGATAATCTCACTGGTTCTGCTGGTTTCTCTTCCAAATGCATGATTACTTTATCTCCAAGACCATCCAGAGCCTGGTTTCGTCTTTGTTTTTATTGCCACAGTCCCAGGCTATAAAATATCAGCCCCTGGCTTGCTCCCTTTCCCTGTTGTTTATGCTTTTTGGGTAATGGTTTTCCTTGATTCTCTAGTCTTGTTTCCCTTGATTTCCTCTAGAAAGGGATTGTTTTGTCTAACTACCCTGTGAAGAGAACTTACTAACACCTAATATGAAGTTTCAGAGTTACACACAAAGCAGCTGAGATTCTGAAAAATACAAAAGCTAAAACCCAAAGCATCATTACCTCATAATAAGGAGCAGAGTTTTAAGGTATGTCCTTCCCAGCTAAAATTGAATATTTCACATAGCTTGCCTAATTTTTTCTAAAGTTTGTAGAAAACTATCACAGGTGTGTTCCTAGCTGCAACTTGAATACTGTTTCACATCAGATTGCCTCATGGGCTATTCCTCTTCTTCTTTACAAAACATCTTCCATTTTAAATTGTTTAACAGCTCAGTTCAGGATGCAAGAGATTTCTAGAGAGATGAGAATTACACTTTTTTCAACGGTAAAGATTTTAGTTTCCTAACTAAAAATTGTCACGTTTGACCATTACAGAATGTATGTTTTGGTAGCATTCTTCCAGTACGCATTAATTGTGTATGTGGGATACACCTCTAAGGATTTCTAACCACGACAATGAGGCCAGCTGAGTCCAACTGCTGACAGAACACAATAAAAGGAATAATTTAGAGAAGAAGGGACCAGATTTGAAAACCCCCAAAAGAAGCCAAGTTTTATTTCCTACCTTTGTTGAGATCATGCATTGTTTTAGATATTTTAATAATCATGCAATCTATCTGGCAGCCATCTGAATGGATCTATGCAGTAACTTATTCAAGTTTCTGGTTTTCTTTCACTCTCTTTTTTCTTTCCTAAAAATTTCTAAAATTTTGTTAATAGTAGAGAAGGAAGTGCTTGATTACTCTTTGGTACATATATTGCAGCTTACTTATAATTCTTTAATTCCACTTGGCTTGCTTCTTGTGAAATCTTGTTATGATTATACATATATTCTGTTTCTGAAATGGTATCTGAGCATTTTGTGGTTGCTGGCAGACTCCTCCAGGCAAGCTTACAAGAATTTCAGGGCTGTTTGCATACCCGAGACTGAAAAGCTGAGGGCTAAGCATAATTATAATCCACATGATAGTGCATTTGTGTTTAGAGGAAAATTCTTGAATTTCTTTTTATTGTGTTTAAGGCTACATTATTTGAATGCCTCTGGGCTGCTGTTCACGTGAAGTCTCTGTGGCAGATTACAATTTTACAAACTGACACAAACCTAGTGAGTAAGGTCCACTGGGAAAATGTTTTTGAATATGTTGGGGTCCATCAGTGCCGGTGACTTCTCAAGCACCACCTCCTAAATGACACAGGATCAGGCAATTCCAGAAAGTTTGAAGTTGAGCAGATGAAGCAGAAATCCAGCTTGGCTGACCAGGAATCTTTCTTTTGAGGTAAGGCAAAAAATGAATGTAACCTCAGTGAAAGTAATGTATCCTCAGCTGATGTGGGAGGAATAGAGAGCTTCTGTTTCCATGTAGGGGAAAATTTGTGCAGCCAAAACTCAGCTGAGTTGAAGCTGACCAGAGCTGTGGGGGACCATAAAGAGATTCTTTAAATTCATAAATGGCAAAAGGGAGTGCACAAATTGTATCAGCTTGTTAGAGGACGAGGATGGTCACCCCAAAAACAGGGACACAGACAAGACAGAGATGTTTAATGCTTTCTTTGTCTCTGTCCTCAACACCAATGATGAACTAAGGAGGTCTCAGCACCCTGAGCTGGAGCATGGCTGTAAGAGTGATGAAATACCAGCTGACCCCGATGTTGTGAAGGATCTGCTGCACCACATGGATCCCTATAAATCTATGGGGTCTAATAATATTTATCCAAGAACACTCAATGAGCTGTCTGATGTCATCTCAAGGGCTCTCTTAATGATTTACAAGTATTCTTGGGAGTCTGGAGAGATCCCAGGTGACTGAAAGATGGCTAATGTCCAGATTTCAAAAAGGGCAAGAACTACAGATCTGTCAATCTCATTTTAGTGCTTGGTAAGGTTATGGAGAAGATTATTCCTAGAAGGCAAAAAACATTTGGAGGACAATGGTCATACCCATCATTGGTCATACCCATCATGAGTTCATGAGGGGAGGGTCTTGTTTGTCAAATCTGATTTCCTTTTATGACAGGATAACCCACTCATCTGATCAGGGAAGGCCAGCTGATGTAATCTTTTTGGATTTCAGTAAAGCTTTTGATACTGTGTCTCACTGGATGTCCTGGACAAAGTGTCCAGAACACAGCTGGATAAATGCATCATGTGATGTGTAAACACCTGGCTCATGTGTGGGGTTTAGGTTGGATATCCTGTGAAACTGCTTATTTATTCCCTTTGCTCCTGGTGGGATAGAGAGGAGAATCAAAATAAAAGATATAAACCATATGCTAAGATAATAGTTTACTAACTGAACTGAAATAAAGCATAATCATCATCATAAGAAAATGAGAGAGAAGAATAAACCAAAGAAAGATGAATGATGCACAATACAATTGCTCTCCATTTACTGGTCAATGCTCAGCTGGTCTCCAAGCAGCAATCCACAGCTCCTGACAATTCCCCCAGTCTATATACAGAGTATGATGTGGAATCCCTCTTTGGCTAGTTCAGGTCAGCTGCTTCCCAGCTTCTTGTGCCTGCTTGTTGGCAGGGCATGGGACACTAAACAGTCCTTCATTTAAAGTAAGCACTGGTTGTCAAATACTAAAATATTAGTGTATTATCAACATTATTCTCACACTGAATCCAAAACACAGGACTGTACCTGCTGCTAGGAAGAAAATTAACTCTATCCTAACTAAAACCAGGACAAGTGGAAAATAATGCAAGATTTTATTTTCCCAGTAAGGATAAGATTTTACTCTGTGCCTTCATTTTCTAGAATGTCATAATATAGTGTTATTTCTCTATTGTGAAAATAAAAACAATGGATGAAACTTCTGTATTAAGAGAGATTTGATCTGTCAAGAATTTATGGAAGAAGTGTTTAGAGAGCTCCCTCTCCTAACAGGCAGGGTTAAGGGTGGTCATGATTGCTCATGTAACAACATTAATTTTCCTTAATTCTCAGCAATTTCCCAAATTTTCTATCCCATTTGTGGCCTCTGGAAATAAAGTATAAAATGGTACTGCCCTTTCTTTTCAGTATTTTAATTTCATACAACACTGTTTCTTTCCCCTGATGTCTGGCAATGCTTGTTTAATACCCTAGTTTGTTCAGTGTCAGGCTTTGTCAGAACGGGAATCTCAATCAGCCTCTCACAGTGATAGCAACTAGGACCAGCTATCATCATGCATTTATTCAGCTTTATTAATGTGCTATGAGATTTTTGTTATTTTTTTCCTCTTTTAGTTCTTCTGATATTAACTAGTATAGCTCAACAATGCTGTTTTTAAAAATCAAAGGCTGTTCCAGAAAAACAAAAAAAAAAACTCCCAAGCTCCATCAAAACCCAAATAATTTTTAAAAAAATTTTATTTTTATTTGGGCAGTGCATGTAAGCCTCATTTTTTCAAAAGAAATTTATGTTGGACATTTTTCACGGACTGTGTTATCTTTCAGTACTCACTCACCTTGTGTTTCAGAACAATACAAGAAGGAGACAGAATTTTTACATCATTTCTGGAGCTTGAAAAAAAAAAACACTTTGGGGATGAAAGTGTGAAAGCATTCCAGGTGATATTAGGGAAGTGTTAGAAGCAGCAGTTTCAGGGGACCTGGGTCAGAAGAAAATATTATGTTGACCTTTTGTATCTCTTCTATAGCTGCTGAAACTCTTTATGTTACAAAAGAAGTGGAACTTCTTGTTGGCTCTAATCTAATCAAAGGCAAAAGACTCAATAGGAGTATATTTTCAGAGTTCAGATTATAAGGTTGTTTCTCATACCACACTTTAGATTCAGGGCATGGTGATGGTTATCCTGGGTTTCCTATCAAACAACAGGTATTTGGCCTGCGTATAAGAAAAAAAAAGATATCTAACCTCCAAGATGACTTTTTCAGGAAAGTGCATAAAAATCATTCCTTGGCTGTTTGCTCCACAGATGGAGGAGCTGTACCATTCTGCAGCTCTGAGGTGAGTTCAGCTGCAGAGCTAGGAGATCAGCAGCGAGTTTGCAGGCTCTTTTCTTTTGGGAAAGCAAATACTCTTCCCTGTAACAGGTAGAAACATCTTCAGCAGGATGAGAAGTCAGAACCCAGTGTCGCAACCACTGCTACAGTCAGAAAATACTTCCAGGTACATCCATGTGCTCTTAGGTGAGCACATATTAAGTGATAGAAGTGGGTGTTGAGCTGCACATAATAACTGAGGCTTAAGAAACAGAGAAATGTAAATTAAATCCTTTGCTCTGACATCTGAATAGGTGTAAATTTGCCTCTCATATGATTTAATGTTATGTCCAATGAGATATTGCTGTACCAACAAGGAGCTATACTGTGTTTGAAGTGTCAAAGCATGCTCAAAGAAATGCTGGTATTTTATTTATTTAATGGAAAACCGTAGAATTTTTTTTTTTTTAAATTACTCATCCAAGAAAATCTCTTGGTATCTTTTTCCCTTGAGGAAAAATGAGGTTACTATTGGATTCACAATACTCACTTTGACCTTAAAGGAGGAGCAAAAGAAGAATATTATTTCACTAAATGCCTTTCAAAATATCAGCCAAAAAATTTGCTAAATTCTGTTACACTACTGAAAAAGAAATAAGGATAAAAAAGAAAGCAGTACATTTCAGTGACTTTGTAATTTTGTCTTTTTCTTAACCTGGAAATAAAATTTGATATAATTTTAGTAAGGAGGTAATATAAAAGTGTATCTTTATTTGTAGGCCTTCAGGGGGCAGTTATGGAAAGATATCCACAATAGCCCACCCTTCCANCTTCAGGGGGCAGTTATGGAAAGATATCCACAATAGCCCACCCTTCCAAGGATGAGTACAATTTTATAGGTTTTAGGAAATTAGCATAATTGATAAAAACACCAATTAGGAGGACAAATGGTGATGTAATTCCCACCCAAGTCAAGCCCCTTCTCTGGAGCCTCCTGCTCAGCACTGGCTGTCCATGAAAATGTGTCTCCAAGAGTTGTTCTCAGCCTTGGCTCCCAGGAGGAGCCAAGATAGCACTGGTACCTTGTACCTCCGGGGCTTGGAGCTCTGGAATTTGTTCTGTCTTTCTTCCAGAGGAAAGGGCATGGAAAATTACTGGGAAAACTAGCCACTAATACCGTAGGCTACAGAGCTACAAATATGTGTGTGAGGAATACAGAGAACGTATAAAAGAAAAAAAGGCAAAAACCAAACATCAGTTATAGGGAAATTGCTCCATCAAACTCTGTTATAACTTTACAATTTCCATGTTGTGAAGGAATGGGTCATGGCAGAGATGTGAAAGGACAGCAGCAGAAAAAGCGAGACAAGTCAGAGATCAGAGAGCAAGACTCCTGCCCTTAAAGAGGGCTCTTATGATCAGAAGAGTTACTCTCTGCAAATGATATGAGGAACTCTGGATTTATTCTTCCTTACTGGCTGTTGTGAAAAGTTTGCTTCTATATTGCAGGTCAGAGCCTGTCTTGACAGATGTTCCCTCTCTGTTGCCTTTTGCTAGATCTGTAGGTGCACCAGGCTATCTGTATCTAAATCTGTCAAAACACCTTGCTGAGCACTATCAGTTGAATAGTTAGAGCACCTGTAACATATGAGTTTTTGTTATAAATGTTACTGTGACTGACACAAAATACTTACACTTGGGAATTCCCAGTGAAATGTTTAGGTCTTTATATGTTTACCTAACAGGTGAGGTCCATGCTGTTATTATTCCTCCATGAGAAAAAATTCCTCAAAGACAGCAGACAGCTGGAGGGAATTATGTGTGTATCTAAGTTACTGCAATTATAAATCAGAGTGCAGAATCTAGATGGTTGGAAAGTGTCCTGGAAGTCTTAAATACTATGCATCCTGAGAAAAGAGAAAAAAACCCCAAAAATACCAAGTGAATCATGTCAGTGGTATGTTTACAAGTATTTACACCTATTAAGTGACTCCTGCTCTTTTGCTTTTCCATCCAACATTTCCTGGTGGGCCTGGCACTTAAACTGAACTGTTTAGTGAATATCCAGATGTGCCTCCAGTCTAATTCTAAAGCAAAAATATTGTGGTGTTATTGGGTAGATATTGTTAATGTCTTTGTATTTTTTGAGTAGAAATGCAAATTATTTGCTTCTTTATGCAAGCTATTAATAAGGAAGAAAATAGTACAAAGATAAAATAGTTTAGTCAATGAAAAAATAAATTCCTATGAGCAAAAATCCCATGGCACTGGATTTATAAAAATGGTTAACTGCTGAGAAATGTCTGCTGGTCAAAGAGGACCCTTTAGTATTAGGTCAGAGCTATACACTTGCCATTGAAGAGTCTGTACAGTAGAGATTCTTCCTCAAGAGCTTGCAGTGCCAAGGAGACTCAGTAAATCAGATTCAAAGAACTCTTAGTTCTGAACTCTGAATAACTTGACCTTATGTCTTACTGAACTTAGTGGTGAATTACTAAAGCAGACCTGAAATAGCAAACAGATATACAGAGAATTTTTGACAACTGTCTTCCTGCAAAAGCAAATTCATCAGGGATTTCTATATGGATTTGGTTTGGTGTTTTGTTTACTTGCTTGGTTTTGTTTGTTTGTTTGTTTTGGTTTTTTTTTGGTTTCTTTTTTTTTCCTGGGGAAGGTAAGGTTTATTTCAGTGTAAGTGTGAGTTGATAGGGAAGAGACTAGATGTAATTTTAAACATCCACTGCCCATCAATTAACTTTAATAGTGTATGTTGTCAAAATGACTTCTTCAGAAACTCCTCAGTGATTAACTCCTTTGAAAAAATCTCATCCTTATAAAGCATTTTTTTCTGCCATTACTGGAAACAAAACTTCTTGTTAACATGTGTACTTTTAGTATTCAGTCTAACACTCAGCCTTTTGAGAAACATTACTTTGCATCTGACTTTCCTGTAACCTCATTCACCATTCTTCCGTGCATGTTCAATATCATTCATATTTCATTGCGACAATTTCTCTTAATTCTTATACAGAATACTTCTTTAAAATATCCTTTTATGTGATGGTTATCAAATTTGGAAATCATCATTAATTTACTGTTACTTAATTCATTAAGGTGAATGACATACTTTTTTGGTAAATGACAGTGAAATATGTAGTCTTTTCCCAGGCATTAATATTTCTCTGGTATTGTATATTTTTTGATACATATCACATTTATATTCCTATTTATTTTCCCTGGAAATCAATCATACTGGATATGCTTGCTTTTAGTTCAGTGCTCATTTGACTGGGTTCTACTAGAATCTCTTTCCTCAGATTTTTTTAAGCTTTTCAGAATCAAATTGTATTTGGAAATTATATGTTCAGAGGCACAAATAAATTTCATCAGATTCTGACAGAGACAAATGTAAATGCACAATAAAGAGCTGCAATGTTCATATTGAAAAATATTTCCAAGGTTGCAATGGGCATTATAAGCTTCTTTTCTATATCGTGACCTTCGTGTTGCAATAAATGTTTGTAGTATTTCTTTTATCCTGCGCAAAACCAAGGAGTGGTCTCTGTAGGTCTCTTGTTTTACTTCTCAGCCCACACTATCATGTTTTGTGCACTGGGCTAGAGATAGCATTTTTCAGTCCAATTACCTGTGCAGAAGCAGTACAGTGAGATACTTAAGAGCTCGACATGAAGTACATGAGCAATTCCATTTTCTGCATTCATTTTACCCTGACGCTTCTTTTGGAAAAAAATTATTTTTATCTTTCTTTTTATCTTTATTTTATTTGTATCTTTTATTTTATTTTATTTGTATCTTTTTTTCTTTTTTTATCTTTTGTCTTGGAAAAATTTTACTGCATCCTGTTTCTGTAGGGTTAACAGTAGCCACAGTCACTACTTTTTAGTAATGACAACATTATTTTGGAACAGTATGTCAGTAAGGCTGAGTTTCCACCTCCAATCAACACTTGAGATATTAAAAATGTTGGCAAGGGAAATATGAGCAGAAAACATTCCTAGACAGGAAACTTTGTATCACATTTAGTTAGAAAGAAATTTAGCCTGCAATGATAATAGTATGTTGCTGACTGAGGACTTCATCACTATGGGTAAAAGTGAGTGAAGGCACTCCCCATTTGAAGAAGGAGGGGAAAGGGAAGCAAAAGACTGAAAGGTTGAAATGAGAGACTGAGGTAGGGAGAAAGACAACCTAGCAGCTCTTGCAACAGAAGTAGGGATGGAGGACAGAAACTGTGGCTTTCTGCAGGAAAATATATAAGGACTTTCCCTCTTCTCTAGCCTTAAATGGCACAAAACACACACTCATGACATTCAGGAATATGAGCTCTTGACTTCTGGCATCAGCTCAAGTGTGTAATTTTCAGTACACAAAATTAGGTAATGAAGAGTGGTATTTTCACAATATTGACTGGCAGAGATGACCCAACCAGAGTAGGTTCAGATGTAATTGAATTGTGCCTTCAAGTCTATCTAATTCTGGCACCTGCATGACTCTCACACTTTTCTTTCTATATTCACTCTGCTCTGCTGGTTCCCAGTGTTTAGAAAGCCAAGGCCACTAGGTAGTAGGAAACTGGAAGAGCACTAGTGCAGCCCAGCTCCATGATCCAGACTACCTCTCTAACAGTAGTGCAGTGGGAAGCAAACACAGAAGGGGAGTACCCTTTTAATGGCTCTGTAGTGACTGCCTAACACAGTTGTAAAACTGCATCCTCAGTGACTTATACTGACTTTATTCAAAGTCAAACCCTTCTGAGCAGGGTTTGCAAAGTGATCATAACATACTACCAGCTTCTGAACCTGTGTTGGCCAGCACCAGTAAAATGGCCAATAAAATTAGGAGAATTTGGCTTTCTGCTTCCAGATTCACCATCTGCATGGTTTTTTTGCTTTCCTTTTCCACTCCTCCCTCATAGCTGCAAGCACTGTCAAAAGCATGTAAAATGATTTAAACTATAAAATTATCTAAAACATTTAAGGAATCAAACTCAATAACTTTTCTAAGGGCACACAATGGAAAAAAGATCTTGTCCTGCAGACAACCTTTATCATGAGATTCAGCAAAAAAGCTACAACATTAGTACTGATGCAACAGAAATATAAGGAAAATGTCTTTGAAAATATCTGTTTCTGTATGGGGAATGGAAATGCAGAAGCATTCTCCTACCTGTATGGTAGGAGATATCTAAAAAGAAACTCCTTGACCAGAAAATAATTTGGATTTTGGGCTGGTGCTCAGAGAAAGGTGAAGGATCCTGATCTTCTCTACAGGATAAGGACATGACTTGAATCTTGCAGGAAACACAGTGTGTGATTGTACCTGGTATGAAATAGCATAAATGAATTTAAACAGAGATTGCACCAAGCTCTCAGAGAGCTTGAATTAATTTAATTTAAAGATGAATCAGCATTTCTAAAATGCAAGTTTAATAATCTTTTCCTGACAAATATGGGATATTCTTGTGAGATGCAATGCAGTTCTCAGAGCAGCTGTTTGTGTATTTCCCTGGAAAGGCAGCTTGCAGCTGTTCTCTGGGATGTCCTACACTGAGCAATGGTGTGGTGTATGTTGCCAGATTCAGCTGTATTACAAAACTCCTCTCCTGGTGAGCTGTGTCTCAGCCAGCAAATGGAACAGTGTGAAGGATTGTCCTCTGGACCACACCTGATCTCCAGGCAGGTTTCTCTCCAGATCAGAATAATTTAATGCAAAGCTGTTGCTGGGACTGCTCTCTGGCCTGTGCTAAATCAAAGTCTGTACTTGGGACCTGTTTCATCCACAGCTGAAACATCTTCAGGCCCATATAATTGTTCCCACTACACTGTGGAACAGTTCACTGGCTGGAACAGTATTAACCAAAAAGCGCAGCATAGAAGTCCAACTGATACATGGTTTTCTCAGTAACAATACGCTCAAATTGTAATGAGAGCTATAAACATTAGGAATCATCTGGAAACCCTAGTTTATATCTCGGCTGAAAAATGAGCCCTTCAATACTTTGCAGTAAGCTGAATCAATCAGTCAGTAAGACTGCCACCTATTGAATCACCAATGCTATTCCTACAGGAATCTTTTTTCTCCCTTATTACACAGACTGCGATTGTCTCAGCTTTGGAAGTTACCTGAGCATGTGCTAAATACTTTCTCAAAGCTAAGCACATGTTTAAGGACCCTTTCATATGCAGAGAGATCTTTCAGACTGAAAATCAAGATTCAGAACTACAAATTTGTATCCCAAGGTTGCATTGCTCCTAGCTATAATTTCATTATGTCAAAGTGGCTTATAAATAATTCAATTGTTCCATTAGTTTAGTGTTAAGATGTTAATAGAGTTAACTGAGTTAATACATGCATAATTTATCAGTCTATAAACTCAATAGTTTAAAATGCAATATTCAGACTTACCATGGTAACAGCTTATAAAATGTGCTGTCTATAACTGCTTAAAAATGTGCTGCCTGCACTTGCTCTGTAGCAGTTGGAACATGGATTTGCTGGAAAGCAGCAGAGAGAAGAAACTACCACATCCAGGGTCTGTAGACAAAGACAGGAAAACTGTTCAAGTCAAGTTGTGAGATGCTGGTTAGAAGGGTGTGTTTGGAAAATGCAGATAGAGTACTATATCCCAACCTTGCTGTTGCACTACACTATTTTCAGCTTAATCTTTCCCCCCACTTTATTTTTTAGAAAGAAATCATGTTACATAGCTGAGCTATGAATTCCTTTTAGTCTGAGGGAAGCACTAGCCAAAACCCAAAATAACCATAAATTCTGCCTGCAATATGTACCTCCTACTCAGTGATTTTGCACCTCCTTGAACCATGTCTACAGAGGAAATGAATGAGACATATGAATCACACCTATGTCTTACACTAAGATAATTAAAAGAAGTCTGAGCTGCTGGAGATAAATAATTCTGAAACCTGAGTGGTCATTGATTCCAAAGCCTGAGATACAAGTTTAAGTATATGTGTTTTCTTTTAAAAAAGCACAATCCTGAAGTCTAAAGGTAACTTTGAATACGAATGCTCGTTATACTTAAAATTGTTCTGTCATATATTCTGCTACTTCTTTACTCTATTTTCATATTTCAGATTGTGATCCTAGTTCCTAAAGACAAAAGATGGGGTAACAAAGCATTTCATAATCTTAAAAAGTTACATTCAAATTTATTTTAAAAATGTAGGCAGACATTTTAAAGATGTGAAAGAAAGGTGTTTTTATGTAGTGATAGGAATAAATATTCTATATACCCTCCATTTTTTTTTGTGGTTTAGTCCTAGTGGAATCTCCTTTAGCCTCCTTTTTCTCTCTCTATTGCTTCTGCTTTTATTTTTTTTTTTAATTTTTGAATTAAGCTTTTGTCTAGCTTTCAAATAAATCAGGTGGATATTTTGTGGTCTGACAATACTAACTAGAAGTCACTGTCCAACACAGACAAAATGAACCTGCTTTGTCTATTTTCTGCTCATTTAAGTTCTTCTTGTTATTTCAACTAAGAAGCAATATATGAGACAAATGCCATGGTATAAACACATAGTTATTTACTATGACTTGCAGTGGTGTCAGCTGTTAATGGGTTTTGCAATCAGTAGGGAGCATTACAGGGGAAGTTTACAGTGAAGCTATCTGTGGTTCAGATATGTACCTCTTTCAGTCACAAACACACATTTAATTGTTAAATAATAAAACACCTAACCTAATTAATTTTGTTCAATTTTTGCAAAGTTGGGTGACAAGGAATCAGCCACAGGAAGGCTAGGGAAACTAGACTATAACCACAGCTATGCCATCAGTGATTACAGGAAATGATCTGGAAATCTCAGCAGCGCTTTCCTGTATTGGCAATCAGTAAGCATTGTTGGCATGAGCCCCTCAATGTCTTAGTTTAAAATCACTTTTTAAGTTGCTCATCTGTTAATTCTAAGGCAAAGGGACTCTACAGTCACCTTACAAATAATGAGAGTAACCGTATGTGCCTATTCCACCTGATCTTTTACTTTGTTACTAGGTAGCTGTTTTCATCGCTATTACTACTCAGGGCCAGTGGAGACGGCATCAGACCCAGAGCAGCTGCATTTTTGGAATAAGCTGACTGAAGAGCTCCTTGCTTTTGCATAATGAAAGGGAGCACAGGTTATTTATTTGTAGTGAAAGTTCAAAAAGTTAGCCATCAAAGAAAGCTAGCATCACTTAGATACAGTTTAATTATTTCCTTTATGTTCTGATATGAAAACTACACTCCATTTTTCAGTTATGTCTGAGAACAGAGTTTGGAAATAATCATTTGGCCAAACATGAAACCTCCTCTGTGTACAAAACCACAAAGGAGAAATAGGCCATACTTACAAGTAGCTAAATAGTGTTAGGTTAGTTTTTTGTTCTTCTGACCTACTCTGTGTTAAGTAGCTGTAGGTTGTTCTATTTGTTTTATTTGACGATGCCACAACAAGGCAAGATAGTGTTTTAGGCAAGAAAAGCTATCTGACAGCCATAGAAAGCCAATATCTGCTGTCCTTGATTAGGTGAATCCCCTATGAAAGTAAAGGTGTATATATATAAATTGCAGGATGTGTATCACATTCCTTCAACAAAAGTAAGAAATCTGATGCATGTTGAAAGTCCTAGTACTGGGGATTTATATTAATTGATGCATCTGTTCAAAGCTACAGCTTGTACTGAAGTCACCATAACCTGAGGGAGAGCATATGCCTCTTTTCTTCTTGTCCTCTACAAACAACTCATGCTGTCATGGCCAGAAAAGGCTCCTAGTTAAGTGTGGCATACAGTTGTTTTGTTACAGATATTTCTGAGAGGGGTTTGATAGCTGCAGATTCTTTCAGTACCACTTGGAAAGAACAGCAGCGGTTTTAGAATTTTACTACAGACATTGGATTTAGTGCTGACTTTGTGCAAGAATGGGGGGAAATGATTTGCAGAATTTTCAGATCCTTTTCTTTTATTCAGCTATAATTTTAGAAACATGAGTTCATGGCGTTTTAAACCACAGAGGGCTTGATATTTACTGTTAAGCTATTTTGTCAAACTATAGAGATATGGAGGCAGATATATTGATATGAAAAAATCCTTCTGCCTGTCAAAAATTGTTCTGCCATACAAGAATCCTTTGTCTTTATAGCACCTTGTAGCCACCTGGAGTAGAAAACAGCTTTGCAGTGGCACTTTCTCATGCATCATACAGATAATAAAATTAGCTAGCAAAACAACAGCTTTTAGCATCTTATTTTCTGTCACTAGTAGTGGTGGTTCAAGGATATAAGCCTATAGTAAACATGTAGGGAGGAAAAAAGTGATGCTTAGAGCAAATTAACTTCACAACAAGCATAAAATCATAGACTTTTAGGATGGTTGGGGTCGGAAGCGACCTTTAAAGGGCCTTTAGTCCAAATCTCCTGTCATAAGCAGAGACATCTCCAAGCAGATCAGATTGCTTAGAGCTCATCCAAGCTGATCTTGAATGTTTCCAGGGATGGAGCATCTACCACTTCTCTGGACAACCTATGAAGGATTTCACCAATGTGGTCATGAAAACTTTTCTTATATCTAGTCTGAATCTAGACTCATTCAATTTAAAGCTATTACCCGTTGCATGCTCTGTTAAAATGTCTGTCCACTTCATTTTTCTTAAAAGCCTCCTTTAGGTACTGGAAAATTGTAATAAGGCCTCTTTGGAGCCTTTTTGTCTCCAGGCTTAATAATCCAAATTGTCTCAGCCTTTCATCATAGGAGAGGTGCTCCAGACCTCTCATCACTTTTGTACCTCTCCTCTGAACTCACTCTGACAGGTGCATATCCTTCCTGTGCTGGTACCCTGGAGCTGGATGCAGTGTTCCAGATGGGGTCTCAGCAGAGCGGAGGGGCAGAATCCCCTCCCTCCCCTGCTGCCCACGCTGCTTTGGATGCAGCCCAGGACACGTTTGGCTTTCTGGGCTGGGAGTGCTCATGGCTGGGTCATGTCCAGCCTTTCACCCACCAGCACCCCCAGGCCTGCCCACAGGGCTGCTCTCCATCTGTTCATCTCCAGCCTGTGCCAATACTGAGGTTTACCCTGTTTTAACTTCATCTTATTAAATCTCATAGGGTTCTCTTAAGTTCACTTCTGCAACTTTTTAAGTCCTTCAGGACAGCATTGTGCCCTTCAGTCATCTTACTTAATAATGAATTACTGTGAATGAACACTTTATATCTGTGCTGTACACCATACTGTTTATCAGTGCTGTTCAGACCCTGTTTTCTCCAGTAAAATTTTTATTTGAAACACCAAGATATCAAAAAGAAGAAGAAGAAGAAGAAAAAAGGCAAGCCAAACCAGACCAAAAAAACCCAAAATAAAACCCACCAAAACCCAAAAGAATCCAAACTAACCAACCAACCAATCACTCAACCAAAAATCTTTATAATGAAATAACGGAGTAAGAAGTAAACTCCATTGTGACTCCCTGCTTATGTCTATGTTAATGTTTCATCTAGTGTATAGAAAAATATTCCATTCTTTTGCTGTTCCTTATGTAAAACATTATCTAGACAATGATTAGTTAGAGTGGTTTTCCATTGCTGTTTATGATGAACCAAACTTTGTGTTTTACAGTGGCAATACCAGAGTGCTTTCTCTATAGCTACAAAATTCAGCTTGGGCAAAGAAAACCTTTTTAAATCCAAATTTGGGAAGGAATATGCCAAGCTGATCCTTAATATTAAATTTTCTTAACTTTTCCCTGGCTTCTTTGAAATTAATTATTTCAAATGCAGCAAGATCACTGTCATACATCAATTCAACTTCTCTGGTCACAAGCACCACGTTCTTATTTGGCAATGAATATTCAGATGTTTTGGGCCGTACTTTATTCAATATTTAAATATCTTGAGCTGTCCACGTAAGATCATTTGAAGACTTTCATATCACATCAAAACACTTTTTTTCAAAAATCTGACATTTTGGCATTTGGGTAAAGTTCTCCATTTACCTCAGTGATACCTTGCCCTTCTACATGGAACACTGTAGATCTGTGTGCCACATTAGGAATCAGTTTGCCACTGGCAGATTTTCCTTTTCAAGAAAATCGTATTAAAATAAATTTATTTCATCCATTTATGTCATGTAAAGTACATATATTGATAAGCATTTTCTGTTACATAGTTAATAGTTTTATCCATTTAAAATCCCACTTTTCCCTGATTCAGTCAGAGATTTCAAAAAATACTCCTGAATTTGGACAATTTGTTTCTTATTTCTGTCAGTCATATTATACTAACATTAAATATAACAGTCCCAGAGAAAGGATCTATAAAAAACCAAAATCACTGAAAAGTGCTATCATGAACAGCCAAGTAGACTTGGATACTTAATATCTGTGTCAGGTAGAAGTGGTACATAAGTAATATGTTTAATTCAAAATAAATTAGGGTAATACAATTATAATGGCCTTCATTTTGGACATACAAAATGGGCAAGAATGAATATATGGAGCCTGAGTATGAAGTAGAGGAGAGATGATTCAGTTATTGAAAGGTGTATAATAAAGAGAATATAGAGATTTTCCAGACTCATCAAAGAGTCAGTACCCTTCAGAGAGTCTCTCAAGGATGCCTAGGCTGTGATACATCCACTGTCTTAGATTCCTGTGCTACATCCAGTATTCCTTGTGACCTTGTGTTGCTTTTGGAGCTTGCAATAGCACAATATTTCATTAAGAATTGCAGCTTATGACAAATGCTAGGAAGTTCTTGACTTTCATCTATCATCTTCTTCAGAAAAGCATTTGAAGGAGCACCTTTAACTGAACTTTTAGAGAATGAAATCATTAAGATTCATATATCCACAAGCTTTAATCTAGTTTGGAATGCTGACCTTCATTTATTCAATTGGTAAGATTTCTCAATTTTGAGCATACTTGGCCACAAAAACTGCTCTTGACCCTAACCTGAAGAAAAGTCATGGAAACTCCCTTTACTGCAACTTTCTAAATAGACATAAAGTCTAAGCAAATTATTCCAGAGGGGAGCCTTCTTAGGCTATGTATGCCAAGACTTCCTAAGTCTTCATTCAGGCTTGGTTTGGGGTTTTGAGTCAAGCAGTGCTCAGCACTCAGGACAGCACTAATGCACCAATGGAAGCACAATCCATCAGAGCAGGAAACATCTCCACTGGCACTTCAAGCTTCCAGGATTACCCCAAAATAAAAGAAATTCCTAGAGATGCCACTGAAGCTAGATATTACACAAAGCATCATGTAGAAATCTTGATAACATGACTACATCTTCAAAGTTCAGAGGACTCTGTTTAGAACCAGTCCAGCAAACCCCCTGATTTATTTTTGCTATTGTTAAGACAAAATCAGAATTGGAATGTTACTTGGTGATGATATTAATTATGATGAAAAAGCTGTCTATAGTCTTGCTGAACTGTGATGTGTGCTGTTCATACAATATCATTAACGTGGTTCAGTGAATGCCACAGATCTTCACACAAAGAAATTTTGTACTAACAGTTATATTTTCAATCAAATAATTTATTTCATCAATAAACACAAAGGTGGCCTCTACCCAGAGTAAAGCAGTACAAACTCAAATCATACGCCAACTTCTAAAACTAACTCACTTATTAAGCTTGTAAAAGATAGGAAGTAGAGAAGAAATACTAGAACCAATGTAACACTCAGGCAATCTTTTGTTCCCATCAAAAGGTATTAAAAATAGGTATTCTAATTTATAGATATAGCTGTTTCTGGAAAGAAGTAACCACAATTAATTTAAGTTAACAAATTTTTAACAAAGAGAGATTTATATGGCATCAATTTCAAAGCACTTAAACCAAAGAATTCTAGCAGAGAAAGCTTATTTTAGTGTAATACTGCCCTGTGGTCAGAAACTAGGTCAGTATTGCTTACCTAAGGCTCTTTTCTCCATCAATGCTCTACATAGCTGATTCTGTTGATGCTTGAATAGATGCAAATCAAAACAATCCCATCAAAACTTGTGAAAATTTGTAATAAGAAAATAAAATAGGGAATCAATTCCTTCTAGAAGTCTGTCTACTGCTGTCTCATTGCCAAATTCCTTTTCACCTTCACTGTGACTCCTAATAAATGTCTTAGTCTTTTCCTCTTGATCCTAAATCTCTCTTTCTAAATGCCAAGAGATCTCAGATGATTCCAGGAAAACAAAATTATTCACTGCTGCCTTGTCTTCTAGTTATCTTTAAGGCCAGTTAAAAAATATTTTTAGATATTTTTTGGTTTTTCTTCCTGTTTTTGTTTGTTTGCTTGTTTGTTTTTAATGATTACAAGATAGTATACACAAACCTTATGCCTGCACAAACACCTGCAATAATCCCAGGCTTCAGACCTTTACCAATAAGCTTTCATAGCCTACATTGCTTAAGTCTCTCTACCATTTTCTTCACCTCATCAGAAAATTATTGGTGCTACTTTGCTTCAGTCAAAGTCTAAGACAAAGATCATGTTCTTGCTACCACCAGACTTGTATGGGAGGATTTAAATTAAAACTTCAGAATAAAAACAGCAATACCAAAATCATATGTTGGTGATGTACCTGATGTATGTCTAAGAACAATATAGAACTAGAATGCTCTATCTATACTCAAATATATATGTATCTCTCTTTGCAAATTAATGGCATATCATTTTAATTGTATCTGGGACAAACGAGAAAAACAAGCATGCACTAAGCTTAGTGCCTTGTGCTAAATCCATACCATTTTTAACTCCCTTCAGCAACTTGTCTGTAATCACTTTTCTGAACAAGCTTGTCTGATTTGTAACCTCCCTGAGCTCATGTTAAGGCCTAATAGCTGTCCTAATAGTCCTAATAGTCTAATCCTTCTTCACAAGTCAGCTGCTTTGTTCAAGACTCCTTGCAGAAAATGAAGAGTTTCTTGGGTCTTTTGAGTTTTTCAGTATTCAGCTGCACTGTGTCTTTGTTTGGAAAGGGAGCATAATAGCCATGAAGTGTCTGTTCTGCAGAGGGGACAGTTGCACGGATCCAGCTCGACAGCTGTGAACTTTTTTGTGTCATAGGCCCCATCTGCTTGTTTCACAGGTCACGTCATTAAATAATTCCCCAAATGCATGAATCCACATAAAGACTGAGCTAGAGTCATGGGAACTTAATCAGATAGCGTTTCCTGTTGCTAACCTTCTGTGCCATACAACTAAGTCTTTCAATTTGGAACAGCATCAGCTTGCACTGTCTATATCACATCAAACCTTTAATATCAGATATATTGCTTTCATTCCTAACAAATATGTCTATCTGTAGTGGCAACTTGAGGCACTTGGGGAATATCCGCAGACACATAGACCTATTTTAACAAATTGCATTTTATCAGTCTTAATATATAGTGTTAATCTTTATTGATTTTTAACTATTTTTAATATTTTATTTATTTATGTATTTATTTATTTATTTAATTTTGCATAATAGGAATTACTCCAAACAAAACATCTTGAACTGATAGCAGAATTTTTACAACATAAGAATACATAGATTTGATAAATCAGCCTCAGTTGTTCGTATGCATAATCTGTACTTTTAATGACACAGAGAAAATAGATATTCTGCAATACTTTATCCAGCACAAAAAGAAGCACAAAAGAAATGCAAATCTTAAACATATTCTAATTAATTAATTTTTAATTATTCTGACTTATTTCCCAGAATAGCAATAAAGCTAGCACCTAAGTTCAAAGAACTTTTTTAAACTTTGCTGTGTTCTTTACTAACTCTTCAAGGTAATCTCCCAACTTTACTGATACATCATATTCACTAATTTAGCTCCTATTGTAAAACATTAGAAGATGAGCTCTGTTTAAAAGACAGGGGAAGATGGGAAGAACATCTCTCCCTCCTGCTCCATATAAGAACAAAAGGAGAATCATTCAGAGGAGTCATTCCAAGGAGTAGAATCACTTCCAGAGTTTCCTAGCACAGCGTGCAAAGATGATGGGCAGCATGAGCAAGTAGCTGGATGACATGTGCACCATGCCAGTCCTCTTTTTCCTGTCCAGTAGGTCAACTGCTTGCAGTAATATGACCACAGAACATTGGGTTTGACTGTTTTACTGGTTAGGAGGATGTAAGCTCCTGGTTAGGAGGAGGTCAGGCAAATTTAAATGGGGTAATGAACTGTCACTTAGACACAGGAAACTATTAAGAACATGGTTGTCTTCTCAAACTTTAGGTTATTCTCTGGTATATAAACCATCCATCCTTCATTTTAAGTCAGACCGATTAAACTTTTAAAGAAATGCATTGATCTATTTTTTTTTGGAAGAGGCTTTATAAAATTTTACAGTAACTATTTAACCATTTAAAATCTAATCTGCTTTTCCAGGGATGAAAGCATGGCTGCTTTCTCCAGCTCTTCAGAGGTTATTGGTGCCACTATAGTTTCTGATACAGCAGAGAGTGCTGTCATGCCTAATGATTGTAAGTCATGTTCCACTCAATCTACATCAACCAGTCCATTTGCTGCATAAAGCATAGTGAGAGGGATCATGCTCACTCTCTGACTGCTCCTCCACAGGTTGCCCCTCCTGCTCATTGCTTGATATTGTCTGAAAACAAAGCAAAACAAAATTATGACATTTGCTCCCAGGTCATGTATCTGTATAGGGATGAATCAGTACAAGGAGAACATAGCTCTGCAGTGAATCTTGCTTAGTTCATACCAGGTATCACCTGGATACTTAGTTTTGCAAAAAATGTAATAGCTCACTCCTTGGGACCTGGATTTAACCCTATTTAAGAAAAAGAGGAATTTAACACCTACAACTGAAAATAATGAAGCAAAAATATGGATCAGTGCCTACAGGTAATTTGTCTTTGCTGGTTAACTGAAGCACTTTTGTTGCAGAAAAGCAACTTTCCTGCAGAAAATTGTCTCTTGGTGCAAGAGATTGGTGCCAAAGAAGTCTTTGAATATAGCAGGAAGAAACAGGAACATATGCATAATATAAATGTGGAACAAAGCATTTTGTTTATGTAATTTCAAGAATAGAATTCTTTCCCAGTCACCTTCAATAAATTTTCTTTAGGTCTGACTTCTTTTTTCAGTCCCAGAACTTTTTCACTTTTAAAATACATTTATTTGGACTACTAGATTAGGTGAAAAATTCTTGCAATAAACACCCCTTATCTTATTCTTTACTTCTTCCTTTTCCTTTTGACTCTTTTTCCTCATCTTTTTGTCTTTAATCTCATGAAAAGGGATAATACATATTTGATGCAAGTAATGCAATAAGTAATACTTTTTATTTAGGCTGAATGGATTTTTTCCCAAGTATAAATTTGTATTCTCTGTGATTCTTTGTGATGCTTGATTCTCTGCCTATCTGGAGGCTACACAGCTAAAAGTCAGTTTAAGATTTTCTGCTATTTCTGCTCAATTTATGAGAACTGCATAATGGTTACAGACATCTAGTGGTCAGAAAAAATGGACCAGAATGTCTTTGGAGGTAGTAGTCCATATTAGCCATTCCTGTGTCTGTTCATACTGGTTTGCAAATGCTCTATTCCCATAAAAGCCCCACACACATGCCAGAGGCACTGTTTTCTGTTGAGTTACTATATTGTATCCTTGATAACTTCTACATAAAGCTTTTGCACTGTGGACACATGAAATGCTAGGACATCAAGAAAGAGGCACTTGCATTTATTTATTTGATATGTGGTTTTCAAAATCAGAGGAAAGCTTCAGTTAGTCCTCATTCAGCTGTGGAAGATGACTGTCCACAGACTTACAACACAAAGAAGTAGGTAACAGTTATTATTATTATTATTATTAATTATTATCATCATTATTACAACTGTGAGGCATTCTAGCCCATGTGAGTAATTGAAGCATGCAATGACTACTTTTGATTGGTAAAACTGGTAGAAATGGTAAAACTCTAAATACATGGAATTCATGACGTGTTTTCTCTCTTTCTTCTTTCCCCTTTTGGTATTTTGTCAATAAAAGCCAGATGCAAAATTATAAAGGGTTCTGAACACTTTTTGTGCTAGTTCCATTCATGATGTGCTTGGCCTTCCATAATAAAATGCTTGAAGAAGTTAATGAGCTTAAAGATGTTCAGAAACTAAATAGAGGCTAACAATTTGAAATAAAAGGTAATATAAAAATCAATATTATCCAACCCCTGATATGTGTGTGTATATGGCTTTTATTGTGGTTTTGTTTTGTTTGGGGGTTTTGTTTATTTTGTTTTAAAAGCCCTATGAGATAACATTGAAAATAATGTTATGGGATATTTCCATTTCCTAACTGCAGACACAGGTGACACGAAGTAAAGATAAACATTTAGATTCTCTGCAATAGCCCTGTCTTATGTAGCATTTGTGCAAGTAGAGGGCAGGAGGGAGAAGGCAACATTAATGCTCTTTTAATTGTTCAGAATTCAGACATGGATCTCAAAAATTTCAGAAAATTGTGAACAATTACCAAAAAAAAACCCCAAAAATCAAAAAAAGCCCCCAAACAAACTCAGAGGTCTCACAAAACTCTTAAAACCTACAGGTATTTGGGATCCTATTCTCCAAAAGAGATGTTTTCCTGGAGATGCTGCAGTGGCAATGAGTGAAATTCTTTGAATTTTCTATGTGATTTTTTTAGCCCAAATTTAAAATAATGAACTAATTTAGATGTTTAGAAACCATTGACTTTCAATGACATGCAGGCTTTTAAGAGCTTAAATCACCTAAAAATATTGGGCTCTTAGGTATTTTACAGCTTCTCTGTAACTGAGTTGATATCTATGTTTGGAAGCATTCTTTAAAGTATATTTTTGAAAGTGACTTTTCTACTTCAGAAATTCATGTCAGTAACTATGGAATATTCAGACTGATATTTTGTTTTTCATTGACATACACTGGACTATTGATTTTTACTCTTTCGTTTTACTCTTCACTCAGATTCTCTAGAGAAACAAATAAAAATACAGGGAAAATACCCGTTAAAAATTAAGATATACTTGTCATATATGGGGAGAATTACAACTGGGGAGCACCAATGACTGCTGAAATTGAAATTTCAATTCATATTAAAATCAGCCTTCATTATCTAAAAGGCATCAATATAGATAAATGGAAGTTGGGCACAGCCTATAATGTACATATCAGAAAAGTCAATAATTTGCTCTTTTATTGATTGAGAGTCACTCTGGTACAAAACCATTTTTCAGTTCACTTTTTGCAGAATTGTCTGGCATTAAGTCTATGATGGGTGATTTAAAACTTAATATTTAGAAAAATATTTAGTAGTAAAGAAATGACTAAAAATGTTGTCATTCCTTCTGCACAGAAAGCTGGAGTTCAAAAGATTTTCCTAATTTAAATATTGAGTCAATAAATAAACGAATAAATATTGTTGAACTATCACATCTGAATTAGGATTATGTTACCTGTAAAATCATTGCAAGATGCTATTAACTGTTGGTAGGGAGAAAATGTGCTTGCTGTCAATGAGTAATTACTGGAGTGGAAAAAACATAGAGCTGCTTTAGTTCTTTAGCTGTTTCTGTTCTTGATAGCCAGAGATCTGGGCTATTATAAAAATTTCCATTCTGTAAATATCATCACCTCTAATAGATTCATGTCCTTGGCCAATGAAGAGATAGATTTCTTCCCCAGAAAAATCCATTCCTTGTGATAGATTTCAGTGGCAGTGGTTTGGCAGTCTTGTGACACAATCTCACAGCAGCGTTTGCTTCAGCTGACATCTGCCCTTCCCTCCTTGCTCAGGCTGCTGCTCCAGGAAAGCTTGCAGTGTCTGTGCCTGGAGTGGGCAACTCCCAGGCAAAGCACACCCATGTCCAAGCCCATGCACTACAAAGGGGTGGAAGAAGGGCAGTACATGCCAGTTTAATCTGCTTGTACACCAGGTCACTTTGTCCAGCCATCCTCCTGCAGCAGCCACAGTGCCAAGGGCTGTGTGTGCAGCTACCTGTAACCTCCAGAGGTGCACACAAGGTGCATTCTGCAATCTAAACATTTGCACGTGTTCTTGCCCCATTCACTTTTTGAACTTAGCTTAATTACCCTGCAAACTGCATTGTAGGGAGTGGTCAGGCATGTGTTAGGCATCTGTTAGGTCAAGTTAAAATTGCTAGCTATGGCTCAGTTCTGCTGGCTTCACCTTTTACTTCATACACAAGGGCAGACCTCCAGATTTGGAATGGAGGGAGGTGAAAGACAACCATTATGTATTCCTAAATTGGTGTGAAATTTTGTGTGCAGAGATAGAAAAATAACTTGTTTGGAACATTTCTGGAAACCATGCCCAAAAGATGCTCCTTAAACCTTCCAAAAATTCACAGAACTGAAAAGAAACACTTTACCCAAACAGAAAAGCAGCTATAATGCAACCTGCCACATTTAGAATTTAAAGAGAATGAGAGAATTCAGCTTCAAACACCATGACACAGTGAGACACCAATATATTAAAATTATGACCAGTGCTCATGTTAACTGTCCCTGTCCAAAATGACTTGAGAATAAGTATGAACTGAAAAGCCCCTGCCCTTAACTTCCTGGCGGCCACAGAATTTTATCTATCTTTCAAAATCTCTTCACAGAAATGGCTTTTCAGCATCTTCAGAAGAACAAAATGAAGTTACATCATTGGTTTCTTAAAGAACATAGTAAATAGAAGCCATATCTTTCTGTGAAACATGTGTTAACAAATACATTTTTGTTCAAGAATTTTTAAAAACAATTTCTTTTCATTGAAATTTTTTTTTTAAAGTTCAGTATCTTGTTTCTTTGGTCTTGTGAGTCTTCCACAGTGAGTTTGTGGATGGTGACAGCTAGTGTTTTTCTGACAAGTGTGGAAGGCAGGGTCATCTTGTTCATATGTACAGAAAGTCTGGAATGAAAATGGTCATGGTGCTCTGCAACAGTGCTTCCCTCTGAGTCATGGAATATAGTTCTTGGGGTTGAATTCTGTTTCTTCAATGACTAAGGGGTCTAAATGGTACCCAGCATGTATTTTAACCACAGGAAGTATACTGCCAGCAGATTTAAAAAGTCATTAAAAGTGGTTTATATTCCAGCTGACCCTTAATTTGGGTAGAAAAAATAAAGAATTCTTAATGAGTCTTTTCTTTGGCAGAAAGAAATTTGCTTCTCATCATTTAAAAAATTGGGAAGCATGGGCTCTGTGTTCATGGATCAGAAACTTGGAATATGACTAGTCGACAGCTGGACAGGCTGGCTAATGAAAGATGAAGAAATACCAGCAACAAACAAGCTTTTTTTGTTTGTTTGTTTGGTTTTTTTTTTATTTGGTTTGGGTTTTTTGTTGTTGTTTTTGGTTTTTTTGTTTGTTTTGTTTTGTTTTAAAATACTGCAGATACTGTCAAAGTGTGAAAGCCATTTCTGCTTGTGTAACTACTGTGTGTAGTACTGTCCTGGTGTGCACTACAGTCTGCAACTAAAGCCTCATCCCTCTGCCAAGACTGTAAGCAAATGGGCAAGAACAGTGACTAGGGAGTATTCAGCTAAAGAGAAGAAGATGCAGTAGTTTTCAAATAAGAAACATTTATTCTGGGGAACAGAAAGGACTAAGAAAGAGGAAAAAGTAAGGACCAGCAGAAAAGTGAAAGCTTGAAACTACACCTATAATGCATTTCACATCAGTGGCTGTCTGGGAAAACAAGCAGAAACCTGGGAAACTAAAAAGGTGCTGGGGAAATTTTGTAAGGTTTTCAATGGAATAGATCAAAAACATTAAAGTAGAAGCTTACGTCAAACTAAAAAGCATTTTGTTTCTGTTCTGAATTATTTAATCTTCTTCTGACCTTATTGTGATAATAAAGACAGCTTTTAAAAGGGGGTTCTAAATACAGAAGGGTTTGTTTCTCAACACATTTCATTTCACCATTTGTTTAATGAAGCATTTAATTTTGAAAATGTCAAAACACTTTGCTTGCATGTTTTCTGAGTAAAATGCTTTGACATTTTGAAATCTCCTCATTTCTGAGAAAAGCATTTGCAGGGTTCAGTGCTAAAAGAAATTTTTAACATCTAGCTTCCCCCCATTCCTCTCCCAGAACCCATTTTGCAAAAACAAAAGAAGTCCCAGATCTTTCTGAACAACAACAACAAAAAAATAGCTCATTAATCACAGAGCAGTGATGAAACAGCAGCTTCTGACCAACAGGAATGGGAACTCTAGGATCACCCTGTAATACTGCTGTATTCATGGTAGTTCAGTAGGGCTGCAGACAGATGTGCTGTGGCTGCCAAAGGTGACAAGGAAGGGAAAGGGGACGCTGGGTAGCTCTGGTGGTGAACACATTGACCCACTCAGCCCACAGCATTGCACAGCTCTATGTGCTTCTCCACAAGCACCAAACCTGTGAGAAATGTAAAAATATAAAATCAGAGTACAAACCCCCTCTGAAGTGGTGTTCAAAACAATCACCTCCTGAGAATCTTATTTGCACAACAAAAGACATCTAAGAATCTTACTTGAAGCAATTGATGCTTAAAATGTTTCTGCTGCTTTCTTTTACAAATATTTTTGCTTTTGTATTTTTTAACCTTATTTGGATCTGTGAGCACTTTGAAGTTACCACTGTGCTTTAACAATCTATTTTCATTTATTGTGTCCTTCTGGCACTCTGTTTCATTGTGTCCTACATTATCTTATTTCTTCTAACAAGAGTCTAATGTTTTCCTTTTGAGCTATCTGTTTATATTTGTCTACAGAATTTGGAGGGGTAAGATGTAGAAGCCCAGTTCTTAAAGGACCTCTGGACAGCTTATCCAATGGTAAAGCTAAGTTGTCCTTTCTCCAACTTGCTCACTGTTAATTCCACAAAAAACCTCTCCACAGTTCCTGTAGTGTTGTTTCCATATTCCTTCTGATGTACTTGAGTTGCTGTCATATAGCAGCANAAGCAAAACTTATAAAGGTTCACAATGCAATTTTTTTTCTTAATAAACTATTAACGCGGGTAAGAACTACCATGTAAGCCCCTCCCTTTTATTTATGGGAATGAAAATATTGTGATCAACAGATACTCCAAGAAAGGCACAGTCATGGCTCATAATTCCTGAAAAAGAGACAGGAAATGGACCTTCACTCTTACAGAAACAACCAAGGTGCAGAAAATGGGGAGGACAGAGCTCTTCCCCTGCTGTTCGTGTCCCATGTCCAACATGCAGTGCCTGTTCCTTGCCACCCTGAGGCACTGCAGTTACTGCACAAGGAGACAGGAGGGTGACAACGATGAGCCAGACTGGGAATATCAGTTTGCCTGACCTGTTTTTTTTTTCTGAAGCATTGTGCACAGCAGTCTTCTCAGTTAACACAGAATTAATTTGTAATGATTACTTCAACATTTTATAAATTATATTGCATGAGATAATATATGGTAACTGCACAGATTACAGAATGCAT
This sequence comes from Toxostoma redivivum, assembly GCA_013397375.1. Lineage (NCBI taxonomy): Eukaryota > Metazoa > Chordata > Aves > Passeriformes > Mimidae > Toxostoma > Toxostoma redivivum. Next base: position 52,500 of record VXBI01010180.1, on the reverse strand, counting down.
TGATGTCTTTACAAAAAAATGGCATGACACGTCAATTGTACTGCAGCAAAACAAATTATTGCAAAGTGGCTCAAATTGTATTTCTCTGTAGTAAATGAATCATAACACTTTAACACCCTCAGATAATCTGCAATTCAATGAACAAAAATAGAACCCAAATGATAACACAGAGAAGTTAAGAGTACTCAGGGCAAAAAGATGTGAAAAGAAGACAGGGAAGAGAAAGAAATAATACACTGAGAGATAACACTGTGCACAGTTTAAGCAAAACAGGATCAAAGTTGCTGTGCACTTTTTACTACTTTTGATTTATTGCCTAAAAAAATTATTATACAGCTGAAAACCACTTAGTATTTACTAGAAAGTGAAACTGCTACCTTTTATTTTTTACATGAAATATTACTGTAGATCTAAAAATGTATTTTAATGTCTACAAATTAAACATCAGTTTTCATCATGTTCTTTTTTGCTCAACCTGAGCTTTCTTAGTTCTGCAAATTGGCTTAAAATTATTTAGGATTTCATGATAATATTACCCTTTGTAATTCCTTAATGACAGCATACTCTCAGTAGTCTATATTGTAGACAGGAGGAAAAAAATGGTCTCCAAGAGTGAAATATAATTAAACAAAATTTAACAGAATTAAATACAGCCACATCAATTCACAATATGGAGATATTATAGTGCTTTGGTGTGACCCTGATCAGTAATGATTAGCAAGGTCAGTGCTGCTGTTTGCTCAGCATGGAAAGGGCAGAGAAAGTGGCAGTGCATTGGCCTCCATTGTTATCTTCACCCCTCAGAGCACACAAGGAATATAAAGACTACTTTGCATGTGGAATAATGCAAAGACATGGACACCATATTTCTTTGCAGACATCAAGTACTTTCTGGGATCTTTCAAATATGTCCTTCAACCATTTTTTAGGTTGTTATATATATTCTTCAACCATTCTTATTCAAGTGAAAGAAACTTCTGTGAGTTCTTTACTCACTTGTAAACAAAAAAATGCTTGTAAATTCACCAGTAATAGATCATTTTGAGGTCCATTAGAAAATCAGTCTAAGAACTAATAATTTTCTATCAACTCATATTTTGAATGGCAAATATTTCCCCTGTAGAATTTTTACTGGTTGTGTGTAGCAGGAGAATAATCACAGCATTTTCCATCTCTCTGCAATCTTACAGACTAGAAGGAAAAGTAAAGATGCTGATCTCTAGGCTAATGCACAACCATGATAACAGATGCACAACAAACAAGTGATTGAAATAAGAGCTGATGCACAAGAGAGAGATGAGACTGCTGGAGATTGATGAGATTGTTTTTGTCTGTGGGACAAATTTCTCCATAGGGAGAAATCATCTGTTTTCATTCAAAATCCTGAATCCTGTCTGCTTGCTCCCCCCTATCTCTCATATTAAACTCTGCATAATCATTATAATAATATTTCTACAAATTTTTTATTCTACAAATAATTTCTCCAAATGAAATATAATGTAATCCTCTTCAGAGTGTAGGAGAAAATCTTTAGATGAAGGAATAAACAGTAAAAAATTGTATTACGATATTAACTTAGTCTTGCTTTTCAATTTGTTGTTATGGTAATGAGATACCCAAGAGTGTTATATACAATACATTGTACCAGAATAAAGCAGCACTTTTAGCTAGGATTTTACAAGTAACACAGGGAGCATACATTAATTCCATGTTTCCATTCCTTAATTGTAGAGCAACAAGTAACACTGTAACACCCTGTGCATACCTATTTTTTAAAAAAACAAAACAAGTAAACAACAACACAAGGAAAAAATTGTTCCACAGGATTTTTCATAAAGATCACATCCTGGCAGAATGACAAAAAAAACTGGAGACCAATAATTTTATCATATGAATGTAGACTTTTGATATGAGTCCAGAATTCTTACTACCAGTGACCTACAGGAATATCCTATGTCAAGAACAAAATCCCACAAACTCATGATCTTTAAACATGAAGAGGATAAATTTTTTAACTTCCTGAGGTGGCAATTTAGATTTATTTTTTTTCACCACAGAAACTTTCTGAAGCATTTGGGAAAAAACAAAAAAAAAAAAGAAAAAAAAGATACATCAAAACCTGTGAGCCTGTGAGTATCATTATGTTCTCCTGAAAAACAGGTGTAAACTAAAGAAATATTTCCCATCTGGAATTATCAAGCTGGAACAGTTCACTTTTTAAGAAACCAGAGAGTTTTATTTCTCTCCCCAAACTCAATTAAAGCATGAGATGATCACAGCAACATGAATCATTCCAGGGTCATGTATAATACATAAAGAGTGATATGGCAAAATCTGTTCTGAAGGCAAATTTATAGTAAACCAAAATAACAGTTTAGAGAGAGAGAAACAGCCTGGACAGTATTGTTCTTGAGTATCAAAATAAAACGGTCCAATTACCAGAGTGACCTGAGTTATGAATAAAAAAAGCAAAAAACCAAAAACAATCCTATGGCAACTGGCAGAAAACAGACACTGAAAGCTTCAATTGCAGCCTTCTGATAACATGGACTACAAGAGAAAAGAGATTCAAACAACATTAGACTTCATGCATGCAAAAAGTGCTTGGAAACAGGAATACATATGGAAGTTAATTTTATTCCTTAGTACTACCTGATTATGAAGCAAATAGTGCTTTTATAATATTTCTTTTGGCTCCTGCACAAGAGAGAAGCTTCACAAACTCACTATAATATAGTAATTAGAAATACTCCCCACTTTGAAGTGAAACACAGAAGATCTGTGTTTTTAAAGAATGTGCAAGAAAGGAAGTCTGGTGAAGATTGATGGTCAGTATACAATTTTGGGCATCTTACTTTATACCTGAGAAAAAATCAGGTTTTTAGCTTCCATGTGGAATGAAACACTTCTTTAGTCTGATGAATTCTTACTCCTGGGGACTTGTAACAAAACCAAAACCTGAAAACTAAGCCAAAACTTGCCTTCATAGATGAAATCTGTATTTACATCCACTGTAGTTTTCCCCAGTTGTAGACCAGAAAAAGCAGCCTGCCTTCTTAATAGCTCATACAAATTGTTCACAGGGCTCTATAAATAAAAAAATTTATACAAGGAGAGAAAAAATTAAAAAGTAAAGTTTACCCGCTGACTATGGCAATTATTATTCTGAAAAAGATGCTAGGCTTATCTACAGTGGAAAATAAAGGTCTCAGTATGGAAGGAGTGACAAATGAGGTATTCACACAGAAGAATCTGTATCATAAGGGTTAATAATTGATGCTGTCAGAGCTAATTGGCATTCTGCTTCCCATCAACAGCAAAGCCATCTGGACTCCAATAAAATGCAGGGCACCATCAGAGCAAACATAAAGGTCATTTAGTCAATGGCTTGACTATAAGGATTATCCTTCTTTTAATGTTGAATTTTGTTGGTCTTTGCTTGTGAAAGGAGTTGTGGAAGGCTTTTACTCTGGGTGCTCTGGTGAGCACCCAGAAATGGCTGACAACCTCTTGTATTCATGGTAACTCTGCTGATGCAGAGCTCAGAAAGTGAAGGAAGTCGACATCTAAATGTCTTATGCTGATGAATTATATAATGGCACTGGTACCTGCCTGATTTCAATTTTATGGAGAGGTCAGAGTTAAGCAATGAAGTCAAAAACACTGATGTCCATATTTAGGATTCAGCATGATTTTATGAACCGAGCTTTTTCAAGAACTAGGGCTAATGGGATATATTTTAAAAGTCTTATAATACAATTAGGCACTCAGTGTCCTCTAGTTTGCTTATATCATGTTACAAGCTAGGAATATAAGTGAACCGAGTCTAATAGAGACTTACAGAGCATTTAACATTTCCTTAATCACCTATTTTTTTCCTTTTTTTTTTTTCCTTTTTTTTTCCTATAATCAAAAGGTATATTTGACTTTGCACCATCTGTTAACTACAAGAGTTGGCAGAAAGAAGAGAGAATGTAAATTAGGTTGTGAATACTAAAGTTAATTTCATTTTCATTGATTCTTTTATTTAAAAGAGTCAATTCATTTTCTATTTATTTTTTTGTGAAATACTGAGCTGGGAGACCTTTGAAAATGTCTATGACTCACTGAAGTTTTCTTAATTCCTGTGATCTTTAAAGGCAGTTTTGAAAAAATTGAGAATGTTATTTTATTCCATCTTATAAAATGAGAGGGAAGACAGGTCCCATGAAAGACAAAATGGAGCTCTTTCATTCCTCCCAGTGTTTAGGCTATTTTTCCCCAGGAAATCTATTAAATTATGCAGAAGAATGAATCTTTTGTATAACATATAACATATTTTAGAATTTAAATTAAGCAGATGAGCATCATGACAGAACTTGGCTTTTTGTTATCTTTGAAAATGCATACTCATTTGTAATGGATTCTGATAAGGATGCTATAAAATCAGAGCAGTTTGAGTTGGAAGGGATCTTTAAATGCCATCTAGTCCTACTCCCCTGTAGTGATCACAGACATCTTCAACTAGATCAGGTTGGTCAGAGTCCTATCCAACCTGATCTTGAATATTTCCAGGGATGGGGCACCTACCACTTCTCTGGACAACTTGTTTCAGGGTTTAAATATGCTCATCCTAAAAAAATAGTCTTCCTTACATCTAGTGTAAATCTACCCTCTTTTCATGTAAAACTAATTTCCCTTTTCCTACCATAACAGGCCCTGTTAAAAAGTTTGTCCTAATCTTTCTCGTAAACTCCCTTTAAATACTGCAAGGTCTCAATAAGGTCTCTTCAGAGCCTTCTCTTCTCCAGGTTGGACAACCCCAACTCTCTCAGCCTTTCTTCATGGGGGAGGTTCTCCAGACCTCTCATCATTTTTGTAGCTCTCCTCTGAACTCCAACAGTTCAAATGTCCTTCCTGTGCTGGTACCCCGGAGCTGGATGCAGCATTCCAGGAGGGCTCTCAGAGCAGAGGGGCAGAATCCCCTCCCTCCCCTGCTGCCCACGCTGCTTTGGATGCAGCCCAGGACACGTTTGGCTTTCTGGGCTGGGAGTGCTCATGGCTGGGTCATGTCCAGCCTCTGACTCACCAGCCTGTGTTGATAACTCCCCTCAATCTGTGAAAAATATCATAGTATAGTGGTTGTTGAATACTTCTGCTCCAGCCAAACTGACACTTCATACACTGTCCACAATCTCAGCACCTAGAGATTGTCATGAGCATCCACTGAGAAAAGACTTTTAAAACTAAATGAAAGGAGGATGTTTGGAGGTGGGATTATTTTCTCCTCCCAAATAACAAGAGGCAGCACAAAAGGAAACAGCCTCAAATTGCACCAGGAAAGTTTAAGACTTGATATCAGAAAAACCTTCATCATTTAAGACTTGATATTAGAAAAAACTTCATCACTGTAAGGGTTTCCAAATATTGTAACAGCCTGACTCTAGAGGAGTCCCCGGAGGTATTTAAGACTTATAAATATGGTTTAGTGGTTAGCTTGGCACTGTTAAGTTTATGGTTAGACTCAATCATACGGGTCTGAAGGGTCTTTTCCAATCTAAATTATTGTATGATTCTATTCTCTGATACTGTGCCTCACAACTCAGATCTGTGTTGTATTTGATTAAAGCAGGCAGCTAATCCTTGATGCTTTGCTTTCCTGCATGGCTGCCATTAGATACATCCTCTGGGGAAATCCACAGATTCAGCTCCTGACTGTGATACTCTACTTCTGTTTGAGTTCCATTTCTGGACTCTTAGGTATTCTGGAGAACAGCTACAGAAGACAGCTAATCAAACATGAATAATAAAGGAAAAAGAATTTGAGACTTGGTTTTCTTCCAACTGTTTATCCATTGCTCAGTTATTTTGATAACCCCTGCGTCTGCTTTTCCTAGTCAGTTGACTAATAACAAGATAACACCTATTTTTGGAAGACTTTACTCTGCTTATTTAAATTTGGGAACAGTACCAACACACAAATGACATTTCAATATCATGAGCCAGAAATTAATCTTTAAAAGGTTTAAGAACCGGCACAATTTAATTTTCTTTTGCCTTTTTTTTCCTCATTGCATCTACTTCACAGAGGTATGATAAAATATAATCAATCCAGATATAAGCTGAGACTCTCATAAAATTGCATATGAGCAAGTAAGTGAGTGGAATTTTTGATTAATTTTATAATTTATACTACTCAATGAAATGAGCTATTTAATTTGTTCACTTCTAAATGCTACAGAAACTTCAAATGAATTGTTCCTGTCTAGTGGAGTCTATTGTGAATACTTGCATGCAACAATACTGAATATATGTCTGTAACAATGCAAACTAACTTTTAGTTATCTTTTTGCTAATGTCATTTGGAAATTGGAGCTCATGGTACTGGATTGGCTATTTACAGAAGTCATCCAATCTGGAGATATAACAGTATCAAATTTTAGGGAACTCATGAATCTTGTTGATTTAGACTCCAGCTATAATCAGGTACAAATGGTTATATAATTCGAAATGCAGCTAAAGTGTTGTATTTTATTTTTGAATATGAATGATTATCAGGAATTCAGGTCTTTTTACAACTGATTTTGCTTTGATAATTATATGTTGTGTTCCTCTTTTCAACAGCTCACCCAATGTGTGAAGCACCTCAATATCCACCTCTGCTCTGTTTTTTTATAGGCAACTGACACTGTCTGTACTGATGTTCCTCTCTACTCTTCTGTTATCATACAACATCATTAACGCTTTCTCCATTTATAAAGTGCCATTTTGGCCCTGTTTCCTCATTTAACATCACCTAGAGAAATTGTCATCAGCACTAGATAGAAAACCTCTCATTTTGGTGACAATAAGAAGATCCACATTGCCTTGACGAAAGCAGACAGAACATGTTTGCACTGAATATTAACCAGACTGCATGTGTGAAAAAGCTGTGGCAGGTGATACTTGACAACAGAGTCCAGCCAAGCCTAACAATCACATCAGCCCCTGGAGTGCAAGCTCAGCATAAGCTCTCATTTCAGGAACCCTTTTATGTCATGTTATGCTGAACATGGATGCAGGGTGATCCAGGCCAGCTCTTACATTTAGCCTCATTGCTGAATAGTAAGAACACTTTCTGTGTCCTAGAAATTGTAATTTTTAAAGAGAGAATAGTCAAAGAAAGGTGGCAAATTGCTCTTGGATACAGGGCAACATAATCTTACACAAATAATTTAAACTATTTTGGTACTTGTATCTTTGTTAAAACCTGATCCTTTAGAGTGTCTTCAGTCAAGGTCTTTGTCAATGCTGTGTGGGAAATAATCAAATAAACCATAAAATACTTATATTTTCCCTAATTGTATAGTGTGCTGGCCAACTGGAGAAGGGAATCAGCAGTTTTGGTGAGAGATTACTGTTCTTGGGTGCGTAAAATTACAAACACTGCTCCTCAAGATGGAGTCTAGGAGGAGGTCTTTTCCAAAGTTTTTGCTAGCAACCTTGTCAGCAAAGCTAAGAGAACACTACTTGAAATTTAGTGACAACATAAAACTTGGAGTGTCAAGGACATAGAAATAAAAGCAGAACAAACTATGATCTTTCAAATACAACTACTAAGAGCAAATAAGGAAAATGGCATGAAATAAAAGGGCAAAAAGATGCAGAGCTAAGATTTCTTTTGGAAAGTGGAGGATTGCCACTGGAAGAAGTTAGTGAAATTTTATCAGTACAATATAGCCCATGGGTGCTCATCTGTTAAGTTTCTCAGATCCATACATGCCATGCAGCTGAATTGCTAACTTAGCCTTCCTTCATATGCTGCACGTGGACTTTTCAAAAAGCCCAAAAATTTAATTTTTGAAAAGATTATTTGATGCCTGGCCAAAGTTTACAAGACATACCCACAAAAGAGACAGTGATTGAGCACAGAATCAGAATTTTAAATGGGTTACCCTATCACCACATCTGACACCTCCATATTAACACAGTAAAAAATCCTTTTGATTAAGAAGTCACAACTATCAATTCTCTTTTACCTTTTACCAATCCCCTTATAGCCAGACAAATGCTTTCTATTTGTAATGTTTAAAACTCCTTTCTCTTTTCTCTCCTTTATCTTCTGTTTTGTCATCCTTCTTCAACCTTACAGCATTTTAACTCAACCTCTCCTTCCTCTCTCCCTCTGTGCTTGTTTCAAGAGACTCTACTTCCAGAGTATCAATTCACTCCAAATGAGATATTTTCTCAGGAGATTATTGTTCCCTCCAAGTTTTTTTTTTTTTATTATTTTTTGTTCATACCGGTTTGGGGGGTTCTTTTTGTTTGTTTGTTTTTGTTTGGATCGAGTTGGGGGGTTTTGTTTGTTTTTTTGTTTGCTTGTTTTGGTTTGTTTTATTCTGAGGTTGGTTGAGTAGAGAGAGAGAGGAGGTCTGATAGACATTGAAGAGAGCCCACAAGGTCTTCACGAATGATTTTAGGCTAAAACCTCAACAGAATTCTGCATGCAGATTTTGCAGTATGAGCTTTTACAAAGTTGTTTTACTTCTTTCACGTAATGTATTCAGTGTTGTGTCTGGTGGTGGGAACAAAATTATAAAAATTTATAAAAAATTATAAATATTTTTTCCATGAAGTTCCATAAGGGTATCTTGAGTTGATCACTGTCTTTTGAGTCTGCAGTGAACAAAATCCTGGGAGAAAAAGATCATCAGTGTATAACATCTTCTTTAAACATAGTGCTTTATCCATAATCCCATTTAGAAGGAACCTCTCATTTTAGAATCTCGGAGCATTTTACATAGCTTAGTCTCAGCACACCTTTTAAGAATATTGAATCAATTTCATAGATTTTTCCAAAGGAGAACTGGAGAGGGCCAGTAAATTACTGCAAGTGACTGAGAGAACAGATGAGAAAAAGCAGAAATAGGAACTAGAAATATTAATTCCTACATTTTAATGTGAGGCCTGGGAAACAGCAGACAAGGTTTATATTCAGTTTTACAAGGACAGTTTTCAAAAGGATTCTGTATATTTAACCAGGTGCATTTTTTCATGAAGAATGTTCAGTTTCTTAGGAAGATGTGATTTTCCATTTAAAAAGACAAGTGAATCTGCAATGGAAATGTTTTTAAATAACTTTTTATTTTGACTGGAATATGTTAAAGGGAATGGCAGATTGGCTACTGCATGTCCTAATTTCCTTGTAAGACAGGTTTCTTAATGATCTGATTCAATCTGCAAGATATGAAGTAATCAGAGAGTTCAGGCATGCTCTGCTTCTAACTTCTTTTGGAAGGGACACAGTTATGCATCACAGATGAAGTAATCTGATTTCTGAGAACTGGCATTAATACAATACCATAAATCACTTATCTATTTATGGATTGAAACTCTATCTTAGAAACTTAAAAATAAAAACTAAAAAATAAAGAAATTATTTGTTTTAATAAACATTATTTTTAGGAAAATAAATACATCCTTGACAAAAATAGTGTTGCTTTTCTTCTCTCCATCGATAAATATCAGCTGTGTCTTTCTTAAATTATGACTTTACATTCTCCCACACTTCATATAATGAATTCTTACATGAATTGTAGATTTTTAAAAATTCTATATATTTCAATTTAGGCTTCTGCTATAATCACTTTTGGTCTACTCTTTTCAGACATTATCTATTTTAATCTTCACTTATGCATCATCACAAAAGTCAGATTTATTCTATTCCATAATCCCTCACATTTTTGTTTATCAACCAAGTTTTCATTACAACTTTTTTTATGCAATTCTGATATGATGAATCTCACAGAGAAATACATTTAAAGGCTGCTGCTATAAGATCAGTGAATTCGCATCTCCAAAGTTTGACACCTTGACTATTCTGTCAGGTGTCACTAACCTCCAGATAGTTACAGAATTCATTGTTATTTATTTCAAAGCTGCTGACTTTACGTTCTGACACCATCTCTCCTTACTTAAAAAAAAAAAAAAATCCTGGTTGTTTTTTCCTGATATTTCTCACAGCATGCTCTATCTAAGGGAGTCTGATTATGAAGTGCATTCAGAACGCTTGCCATAAAGGGAACTTCCTGATTAACTGCTAAATTATGTCAGATATGGGTCACAGGGTTCTCTGTATCAAAGATAATCCCATTAATTTTTCTGGCATGACATTTTCTGCTTTTTAAATTATATTTTTTTTTGTAGAACAGTAGTGCAGAATGCACATTTGGAAAACTCTTGCAAACAGCCTTGAAAAAAACAGATCCACTTAACAGTATCTCATTTATAGGGCACATGCATACTGGTTGCCTTGTTATTAAATATTCTCTGATTCTCTATTCAGGCAATTATGAATTATTACCTTGACTAGAACTTGAGCTCAACACTGAGAAAGAAGAATTTCATTCAATCTGATGACTCCACACTTTTTAAAAATCTCTCCCCTGCATACCTCATTTAACTTTAATGTTCATACTGTAATCTTCATCATCAAAAGTCAAAAGGCTAGGTGATGCCCTTCTGCCTTCCTTAATTCCTTTTGGATAGAGACATGAAAAAAGGCATCACTTCCAATGTCAAGGGCAAAAATCAGTTGACAGATGGTCACTAAGTGTGTTACAGCATTTTAGAGCTGGCCTTACAAAAAAGGAAGAAACTGAGAAAATAAAAATAAAGTAAATGTCAGGAGTAAAAGTAACCTTTGCATTCAGGTCTGTTAAACTGCAAAAGAGTTTCCTTAGGGAAGCAATAAAAACATCATTACTTCCCTCATTTAAAACAAGATCAGAAAAACCTACAGGACTACATTCTGCTCCAATTTTCTTAATATCATTCTCGCTTCAGAACTCTATATTTACTTTTCCACTGATATCAGCTAAAGCAGAATCTGCTTCTCCTTGGTAACAATTCATTTCAGCAAGAAGTAGTAGGAAGCTGGAATATACAGACCACCAGGTCCTTTTTCATTGTTAATACTCATGGCAAAATCTTCAGATGGGATTGAATCTCTTAAAATAAATATTGTAATAGATTTTAGTATGTATTTAAATTACTTAAGCTGATGTCCTAGGAATGTTTGAGGGCACAGGTGACATGGTTAATTACATTAGCAGAAATATGGCATTTTCAAATAGCATTCAAATTTTCAGTGAAAATGGATACTGTTTTGAATCTTTCATCACTGGTTTGAATGTTACTAAGCCATATTCCTATATCTGTGGTAAGAATTGTTCTGAGACCATAAAATAAAACACACGGACTTGTTTGTTTGTTTGGGTTTTTTGTTGACTTTTTTTTCCCCCCAAGAATTAGATCCAATATCAATCAAAATTTGTTAGTATGGCTAATTAAAGTTTAGCATCTTGTAGACATGGTTTGTTTGTTTGTTTGTTTAGTATGCATTGGCTTGCTCCCATCTATAGAGTGAAACCCTTATTTATGTAAAACAAACTCTCACGCAGTTTAAGTGAAAATTTATCTTGAGAATAAATCCAAATAGAATAATATCACTGAAAGTCTGTCACATTACATTTTAGGTAACCAGCTGGGTAATGACTTTGGTGGTCTTTCTAATAAAGGGTGCTGATTTTCAGAATGAAGCTCCCTAGTTAGAACAAGGACTCTTATTTAAACATAGCTTCACCTTTTGCTGCTCAAAAAATTATTAAGATAATTTCTTAGATAATTTTCTGGACAGATGATGATATTTCAATGGCAACACAATAGTTCAACATCTAAATCTCTTTTGCAAATTAAACTGAAACTGTATTTTAAAGCTTTTTAAAAATTATTTTAATTGTATTTTAAAGCTTTTTTGTTTATTTGTTTGTTTGTTTTGTTTGTTTTGTTTTGTTTTGTTTATATGTTTGTTTTGGGTTTTTTGTCCAGTGATAAAGACAGACTTGTGTCAGCTTGATGATGGAGAGGATATCAGATAATTATAGTTGGTTAGCTAAGCTCTGTTCACTGAATATATATTTCCATTCTCTTAGCTACTCTAGTGTATGGCTCCTGCCCAGGTTCTTTCTGAATTTTAAGTACCTCATGTACCAACCCATCTCCAGCTTGTTTTCATTCTATACTGACTTGCCATAAGAAAATTCAGCAGTGTACTTGGAAAAAAAATCCGTTCTCTGGCATTATAAATATGTAAAAGTAATACTTCCATTTACTACTTATTAGTCCCCTTTTAAATTTTAAAATAATTTATTAATGCAGAAAAAAAAAAAAAAAAGCTGCATACATTTTACTGACTGAGAACATCTTTAAATCTCACCTCTACAGGTTACCTAATTTCCAAAAAAACAAAGCATGAAGTGTAATTGTTCACTACTGAATGAAGTGCTAGAAAGTGTGCAGAGTTTTGCCTCTCAGTTTCTATTCAACCAGTCTGCCAGTTGATACGCACAAGTGCCTCTAGCTGCAGTGAGATATCTGACTGACATTGCATAGAGATAAATGGCTCACTAGGTGTGGAACTGGCTGGGATCAGCAGCATTAGTATGCCCACAGGTGTTGGAGTCAGTAAGCCAAGGGTCTCTCTGAATCCTTCAGAGAGAGATCAGAGTGCAGGGATTGAAGTATGTTGAGCTTTTCAGACATAAGGCAGAGGTGAAGATTTAGGTTGTAACATGAGGGAGCAAGTAAGAAAGCAGATGGTGTGTGTGAGTGAGTAGATGGTATGTACAGGTGAGTAGATGGAGTAAGTAAATACAGTAAGTTTTAAGTGCTTTTAGTAAGTAAAAGGTCTTAGATGCCAGAGAAGTAGTACATGTTCTAGTGAAGGTTGAAAAACATGCTAGAGTTAAGAGGCTCCAAGAACCTAGCTTCAGACATGATAGAGTTAAGAATATTGCTTACGTTTTTCAGTTAGAACAAGATAGGCCATGAACGTAGACATGTAGCCTGGCGTGCTAAGAAACTAGAATGCTAATAGGTTAAGAAGTAGTGGTCTGAGTTTGCATCTTAGCTTGTTGGGAAGTTTCTATAAAAGAAGATGAATTAGGGAGAGCTGGTGCTCTATGCCATGGCTTCATGCCATTGCATTTTGCCATGGCTTTTGCCACTTGCTTTTATGCCATGGGCTTTTGCCATTGCTTTGCTTTGTTTTTGCCTTTGAAACTGATGTGGTTCTGTAACAAATAACTTTGTAGCAACTGTTAGACACTTGGCTTTTTAAAGAAGAATATAACTCAACAGTGTGGGTGCCTAGAGCACCCGGAGGTCCAAAACCTCACATTTGGTGTCCCATGCACAAGTCCACACATAGGGGTATAAAATATACAACAGAGTATAAAAGTAGCTTAAAGCTATAAGAAAAAGCAAATGAACCTTTACTGTTGTAACTATAATTTCAAATGCTATTGATATGCAAGCTCTATTTTGTGCTCACCAGCTTTCAATCATTTTTGAGACCTCCTTTGTGAAGGTGTTGTAATGAATGCCCAGTGATTACTAACTGCCTATTCAGGAGTGAGGAAGAAGACAAAGTAAAGCTGGTTTTGAAGGGACAGAGACCACAGTGGGACAAAAACCTTGTCTCCCTTCTGTGTTTTGACTAACTGGAAACAGAAGGCATGCAGAATCTTGCAGGGCATATGTCATGTCATTGCCAAGGACTGTGACACCTTTGCTGCCACAGCGGCTTTAGATCACACTTTTGAAGAGAGCAAAAGGGAGTTTAGAGAATGAAAGGTTATTTAGTTTATTCTCTTTTCCCAAAAGCAGACAACCCCACCTACATCACACATCCTGTGTTGTGACAGATTTTAAAGTTTTTTTGGGGAAAAATAAAGGGATCATATTTTTAGTGATTACTTATATTTTACATAGTATGGGTGTGTATTTTGTTAAAAAATCACCTTCTCTTTCTACCTTATTAAGGTAAGGAAAAGAAAGGTTTTCACTCTGAAGCATAACTGGGAGTGTAATAGTCCTTGATTTGCTTACCCTGTTGTCCTGGGGTGACAGGATCTCCTAATTTGCCTCAAAACTGGAACATCTAGTTAAAAATTCCAAGTGCAATTGGCTGCATGTGACTGAGAAGACCTCTGTTCCTTGCTATCACTATATTCATATATTCCATTAATTTCAAATGATGTAAAAACTTAATCATGTTATTTTGAAATTGGACATAAATATTGTTCAGATAGCATTATATGGATAAATAAATAGATTCACACACTGTCCAAGTCTACAAATGCACCATATTTGGATCTTCAAGGCTGGTACTCCTTGCCTTCACTGGTAGCTAAAAAGGAAAGTCTCAAAACCTGGGGCTGCTGCCCTTTCCCAACCTCGTGTGAAGGCAGTGCCTGTGGTTTTCTAGCACTGCTTTCTCCTGAGAACTGCAGGCTGCATAGCAGTCCTGTCTCTACGTAGAACCAAACAAGAAGGAGTTATATTCCTTTAAAACCCTGTAGTTACTCTGCTGATATGCCCTCAGACAGCATTTTGCATCACATTTCTGCAGAATTTAGAAATAATGGAAACTATAATGAATTTGTGAGGTAAGTGAGCTCACAAAGAAAACTGAGATAAGCAGAGAAAATATATTCCTGGCCAAATAAACATGATTTTATTGAAGGACAGTAAGAATCAGGACGCAGAACAGGTACACTGGCTTTCATAAGTGACATATTCAGTGTGATCATAGTCATTCTGTAGAATTCATACCACTTGGCTGAGTTTCAGAATAATGAGCTTGATAAGTAGACCTTTTCAGTGCTCCTCTTCATTCTTTCATAAAAATCCACTCTCTAACCCCAAGTACCTTCTCCAGGATTTAATGTGCTTTTTCAACTACATAAAGGAGAGAAAATATCTCTGTTGGGAGGCAAAATATTACCATTATAGAGTTGACAAATATGATCTGTTTGTATCAGTATCCAGATTAATTCCAAACAGGATATCTTTGGGTATTTCTCCCATTTCTCAGGGAATTTCACAACTTTTGGATAGATTGGCTTTATTTGTCTTGCCTTGATTAATTTTTCCCCATGGCACAGTTGCTAAGTATTCTTGAAGGTGTTTGGCAATTACTCTTCCCCATGTTTTCAGCTAGATTAAATTTGCAGCATGTTACACTGCTTAACAGGAACAGAAAACCAACCCCAAGGATTTGCTGACAAAAAAGCCCAGATGTGGTGTGTGTAATTTTGCAGTCTTTCTTTCCTTTTTAGTTATGAAGGAATTTTCACAACTGCACTAATTATGTTATTATCCTGATACAACCTTCAATAAAATACTTTTAGCCCTTCTGCCTGGAGCTTAGGGAATTCCTCTTTTTAAATTATACAAGAGAGAGAAAGAAAATCAGATGAGAGATTGCACATGACTTCATCTAGCACGTTGCACAAAGCAATCGAAACTGCCAATCCACAAAGAATATAAGGTTTCTGGTGGAATTTCAGGCTATGCTGGAACTGCTTTTTCCTTTGTACTTCCACATAGATTAGATAAGGTCCTTGCTGCTCATTATGTGCTTCTTTGGTCATGATTAGCACCATTACCCACTCTCAGAAGGCCCTGTTATGTTTATGAGATTATGGGATGAATCAGAATACAAGATGGGGGGTCTGGAGAGTAGGAGACATGAAGAGAACCCACATCTGCCAACCTCTGTCTCTTTGGGCAGTCAGTGACTATTGAAGTGGTTTTAACTTAGGTACTGACACTTAATTTTCGAGGTGAAAAAATTCACTATGCTGGCAAGCTATCCTAATGTATTTTTTCCAGATAATAGCAGCAAGTATATTTGCAATTCTGTGCACAAGTTTTTATACTTTTATAAATGCAAGAAAACTTCTTTGAAATTCTGTGGGGAAGAAAGAGCTACACACCTTATTATCTGGGTTTACTGCTCTCTGCTCCTCGGGATCTTGCCACAGCTTCCCCACCAGTCTTTCTTTTGCTGGACCTGACCGTGCACTTGGCATGTGCACAAGCCAACCTAAGCCATTTCAGTGATCTTAATTATACACAAATCTACTCACACAGGACTTTCTCTGCTCTCCTTAGCCTATCTGGTCCTGTGGTAGGGCATGTAAGAATCTTTTTGCCTATGTGTACCTGAAAAAACAAATAAAGCCTTTATCCTGCAATATCAGTCTTGTCAAATTCATCCAGCCATCAGCTGCACCACAATTGGAGATCTTTGGTGAGTGGGACTCAGTCCCAGTGCTCCTGGCACCTCTTACTCACTGCAGTGCCTTTTCCAGACAGTGTCAATGATGACACAACAAAAGACCACTGCTTTCAGATCTGAACTGGCCTCCAATAATCTCCTGAGTGAATGAACAACTCAACCTGTCAAGACTTAAACCCTTTGGTAAGCAGAACCTGATAGATGACATTTACTCACCCTGTCATAGGTAAGAATACTTTGAATGCAGTTTCTGTAAATGGACTTTCAAGCTGCAGGTGAGTCACCTCAGGTATCTCCTAGAGCTTGTGCTCATCCACTTTCCAGACAGACTGCAGGTCCTCTGTGTTTAAACATTCTTAAAAAATATTATTTACTACAAATGCTTTAAAAGCTATGTTACTGACTCTACATTGCTTGGGTTATTTTATAAATCTTATATATAGTGATGGCACCAAAGCAGGTGATTCACATCCATTCAGCCTATTTAAGTGGGATTATAAAACATATCTGCATAGTTATGTATCTGCATCTTTGCCCTCACAGAATTCAGCAATAAAGCTTTTACCAATCTCACTAATAAATTTGAAAAAATTACAGGAACATTATAAAGTATTGAACACAAATACTGCTAGATTCTATTCCAGTGTAGTTTATTATTTTTAAAACAGTTTCAAGAAAATTCCTTGTTTTTATTAGCAAAAGAGAAAGAAAATTATTTTGCTGTTTTAGATCTGCTTCCTTTTGCATTATTGCAGTTCTGTTAAGTGTTGCTTTGGCATTTGATATTCACAGGTTTTTATAACAATCTGTACACTTCTATCATTGAAAGCTACTACGATTTTAAGTGGTTATGGAAAATAATTTCATGATAAAATTTTTTAATGAAACATAACAAAGCAAACAGAATTTTTAAAAGTCAGTCAGAGAGGCGTGCATTACAACAGAACTGTTTATCAATAAATATGGAAGCCAACATCTGCTGTTCTCTTTAACACTTTGAAAATTTCACTTCATTTAGATCTGAGTATAAAATTACTTTCATATTACTTCAGAAGTAATTTTCAGATTAAATCTGTGTTTTGTGGCATAATTTATGATTGTGTTCACAGATATGATTGTTTTTATTAAGATCATTTTTCAATTTCCTATCTTTTATGAAAAAAGGAAAGGTACTAAGTGATTACAGAAAGATTTATTTCTTCTTACATCTTTTTTCTCTTAACAAACACTTACTCCAAAAAGTAAATAGATGCATGACAAGTGATACTTTATAAAAAGAACCTAAAATGATTAAAAAATCATATTTGGGCTTTATGGGATCATACTATTCAAGAACTTAATATTTGCTGAAAATCAATTTTGCCTTATATGTGGTACTGAAAGATATTTGCTTGTTTTCCTCCTACATAATTTCAAATCAGGAAGGTAACTGTGAGGAAAAGCAACTTATAGAGCAGATGAAAAAGACTTCTTCTCAGAGGTCTGAGAAGCACTTTAAGAGGGGATTCACACCACAGACAGGAATCACCAAAATCCAATGGTGAGTGAATACAGGGGAAGGAGGTGCTCACACAGTTTACTGCTACTGTAGGAAGTACCATAAAATGTACAAAACCCTTTGTCTGGAGTTCTAGCAGCAATATAGCTCCACTGAGAAGCATAGCAAAGTCATTTTTGTCCTGCAGCTATTGGTAGATTTTCACGGATGGCAGAGATCCTTTACTACTCCTGGGCATATACAAAAAACCTTAAAGCATACAAGTATACATATATATATAGATATACATCTGTATATATATATATATAT
>VXBI01010180.1:22596-34530 GCA_013397375.1 Toxostoma redivivum | reverse complement strand
AAAAGCCCCTGAATTTTATTGTCTGACTACTTCATTCTTCCGTGAGGCCTGTCTTTACTTTAATTCCCTAATATTAAGAAGCCAACAAGAAATGCAAGTATCCAAAACATCACAGCAAAATTACTGATTTATAAGCCTAGTGGTAAATACATAAGCACATTTTCAGTCTCCCACCAAGCATCTCAGCTCAAATTACCATGAAGATAGCACCAATGAGTAACAACATGGGAGCCCCAAAAGAAGCATTGTTTTTCAAAGCATTTAACTTAGGAATCTCCCAGGCTTTCAGACTTTCTTTTCCTAAAGCTCCTTTGCCCTCACCACACCACACAACAATCATATGCCAACACACCCTAACGTTTTATGACACAGTTCATGCACTCCACTGAAAAAATTAATGGAATAGTACATCTAGAGAATTTTGTTCCTCTAGGTCCACTATGTAGGACATTGAGAATGCATCTCTCTAAACTGAATATTATCTTCACCAAGTCATTTAGCTCACAACTTGCCTTTTGATACAAGCAAGACTGCATTTGTTCCCAATAGTAGCATAAGATGTGTACAACTATTGGAAGGTAAAACATATGTTAAAGTATTTAAATTAATAAAAGATAATTGTTAGTGTCCGTTAGTGTCTGTGCAGTTTTATGTTTGATATGTGAAGAGAAAGACTATGCTATGAAACTAGAAATACACCAGCACAGTTCCTATTGTCACTGTTCAGCATGTGGGTTTCATCCTGTGTGAACATGGGTATTCCTAAGTGTAGGACCTGGCAGGGCAATTATTGTCACAAATTGCTTTCACATTTGCTTATTGGGTTTTATGACCTCTGTTTTATGCAAGGTTATGTTTCACTGCTCTGAGTCTGAGACCTCAGTCTGCATTATAAAATATAACCACTTCACCTAGTTACATGTATGCAATTAGAAGACACTGTTAAAAACTCATACAGATTTCATATTCCTCTACTGTGAAAGAAAGAAAATCCCAAATTTCTCACTTTCTTACAGCTTTGACACACTAACTACCTTGTTATATATACAGCTACTGGAGTTCAACAGTCAGAATTACAGATGGTCTTTCACTGATCCTTTGCGTAACATTTCTGTTTCAATTCTATTAGTCATCTCATCCTTTTGGTTTTAAATACAGAAATATATTCAGCAACTGCAACAATATATCTTGACACAAGCCCATTGACTGAAGATATTGTGATTACCATTTCTGCAAAATAAACACACAATGCTCAAAAAGTAATTTGGGCTTACAATACTTGGAATTTTTTAAATTTTCAGCATATTTCAGGGAGACGAGCACAGATAGTTGAAAAGAGGCAGTCACTGCTCAAATATTTTTTTTTTCTGACAGCTGAACAAAAATGTCATTCGATGTGTTGGGTGGCTTTTCTGAACTAAATTTGCACTGTTATATGCAGAGCAGAAGGAGATACTTCAAAGTTATACAACTGGTATATTTTTACACACAGGAAGATCTGAAAACAAAACTTTTTAATGACCGTTTTTTCTGTATTTAAGCATTCTTCCATACTGACCATTAAATTCCCTGTATTGAGTATTTTTTTAAACAATCATACTTTTGTCTGTATCCACAAGCATATATGAATGTAATGTTTTATTTCTGTATTGAAGTTGTGTCAGCCTTTGGCTTTCAATCCAATTAGCTGAGTCTTACTGTTACAAAACTCCAAGGAGAGAAAAATGTCAGCCCCATAAACTTAGAAATAACAGGATTGCACTCTTTTTCTTTGAAGGACACACTTCTCTTTCAACTGTATTACTTACTTAATATTTTATAGTTTCAAAATTAAAGGAAAAGACTGATTTTGAATTCCACTGGGTGGTATATTTAATAAGAGCTACAAACATGTAGCTTATAGCAATTTTCCAGATATATGTGCCCCGTGTGTAAGAACTGAACAGATGAATATTCTTCATTATACTTATCCTAACCATATGGTCTCTTTATATAGAATAAGAAGAAGAAACTAAAACTTTTGCTATGTATCATTTAGGCAAAACTGGGGAGGGTTAGTGAGTATTACCTGGTATTCAGAGGAACCTAACAGGACTGTCTAAGAATTATGTGACAATCCTCTTCCTGGAATTGATGACGTGGCCTGGGAAATGCATGTTTCTTTTAAGTATTCAAAATTATAACCATTCCATTCCACTTACTCCTGAGGGCGGCAAAACTATCACTAAGGGATATATATGAGCTCCATGCAGTTCCAAAAACAGACTATGCAAATGGACAAGGATGTTTCGAAGACTTGGTAGCTTTCCTTTGTTGAAAGTTCTACCTAATCATATGAAGAAATTTATGTTTGGACAGAGGCAGCATTTTGCAAGAAAGTACCTCAAAATAGGGATGTTCCATGCAAATTCATAAATAAATGCCTGCCTGTGAAGCAGAAATTTAATATCAGAAAGGGCACATTTTGAGAAAAGGGGAACTGAAGGAAACCCAAATCAAGGCATTAATGGATTTGGAGCAGAAGCTGTTAAAAAGAAAAGAACAGAAACAAGCAACAAGAAATGTGCAGAACAGAAGAAATTCAGGGTGTATAGTGAAAACCATTCAATGGCAGATATTCATTTAAATAATCAAAAAGGTGTTTTGGAGCATTCACCCTGACAAGTGCATCCCTCTCACCTGAACTTAAACAAACAGAAGCAACTGATTGTTAGTCTGATGTTACTAAAGCCTTATCCATGCTCTGGTCATCTCTAAAGCTTCTCCTGACAATAATTTTTCTTTTTTCTTTTGACCCCTTTGCTATTAAATATGTTTCATGACTGAAAGGATAATTTTCTTTTAAAAATGTGTAGGTTTGTACAGAATCATACCAACCTGTAGTTGTAGAAGAAAGCACAGCATGGATTTCCCTGAAAGCTCTTGCACCTTTTCTATCCCTTCAGAACTTCAACTTTTTTGGTTTTATAGTTTTGTAAATGTATTGGTTTGGCACAGCCTGGTTTCTGTTCTTTTAGTACACACAAAAAAAGATGGGATTTTATGTTGGTTTGTTTTTCCTAATGACAGCTTTTGAAGGATTTCCCCTGATACGAAGCCATAAATAAAAGTGGTAAGAAAATGAGCACTACAGAAAGAGTTCTCTGGCACAAAAATAAGGTATCTGGGAGAGAGAAATAACAGCTGAAAAAAGTGAAGGACTAAAAGAATAGTCTCCTAGTGCCACTTGAGTTGACTTGACATGTTGTGTCATGAGCTTTTTAAGTAGAAAACCTATGTTTGAGTACAGAAGTGGTGACGAAATGCTATCTGTGGACTCAGCTTTGTCAAGGACTGAAACACGCTTTCAAGTCAGCACACCAGCAGCTAAAAATTAGAAGTTTCTTCAGCCATTTAAATAATGAATTCTTAAGGCACATGTCACATGGATGTCCCAAAGATCTTTACAAAGCCTAAAATCCAGTGTTTTCCTTCACATGCCTTTCTGAAATGGACTGAGAAGTTAAAGTAACAACTTTGTAATAAAATTATTCTTGGAAGAGCACAACATCTTTGATGCCTTCTTCATGTAGGTGAACATACCCTTTTACTAGCTTCTCTTCTCTTAGATCTGTGGTAAGTTATGGTACACCCAACAATGAAGGAGAAAGACTTAAACAGCAAAAGCTCTTGTCTTGGGGTGACTTTACAATGCTTGTACACCAAAATAGCTCTTTAAAATTTTCATGATGCCATCTTGTGTAGACTACATTAGCCATTTCTCTAGCACTCAGCAGGCTTCTGCATCTATTCTCTCTAATAGTTGCCCTAGCTCTGTGCCATAGTTTTGCAGCTGCTCTTTAAAGAAGAATGATAGCTTTGTTTTATTTCCAGATCTAGACTATATTGTTATTTCACTTTTGCAGTAATTTGCCTCTGCCATAGCTGTTAATATGAGGTATTTAAAACTGCAAAATGTTATGAACAAAAAGATGTTTTTTAATGTAAGAGGCTCTGGTCTCTACAGGTGATAATGTAAACATAAAAATATCAAATTTTATTATGGATTTCTGCACCTATTCATGTCTGTTGAGTCACCAGACAACAGTGAATGGTCCTGATTAGGCAAGATTTGAATGACTGACCCTGTGGATGGCATGGTCTGTAACCTATAATCTTATACAATAAATATATGGTAAGTATATGAAGATATGTGCTCACTTAGCAACTAATAATGGAAGTAAAATTCCAATTTGCTATTCCCAAGTACTTAGTGCACTAAAGGTTATTTGTGAGTCGTTATTTTGCATGGTGTGTGAGGAAATAACTAGAAGGCACTTAACAGCTGAAAAGCAGAGATAACTATTCATCTCAAAGTAAGTGTAGTGGATGTTTGAGCTGGCCCAGGATGGTTAGCTCATCATCATAGCATCAGCAGGCTGGTCAGCTCTACTCTGTGAAAAAAGAAAGAAAAGAGAAGTTTATACTTTTCCCCACAAAGTCAACTTTTTTATGTCTGTGTCTTCATGCAGACTACTTTATATATAACTTGATACAAAAGCAGTTCTCATTTATGTTTCTCAGTGAATGAAAACTTCTTAAAACTAGAGATGTAAAAATGTAGACTAGAACAAACAAGTATCAATACTGCCAAGCTGCATATACAAGCATAAGTAACTCCACTTGGAGATCTGATGATCCAGCCA
The DNA here is from genome assembly GCA_013397375.1 of Toxostoma redivivum. NCBI lineage: Eukaryota > Metazoa > Chordata > Aves > Passeriformes > Mimidae > Toxostoma > Toxostoma redivivum. Next base: position 29,845 of record VXBI01010180.1, on the reverse strand, counting down.
AAGACATAGTTACCATTAAAGCAAATTAGAACATAAATGGTACATTTAATTTGTCTTCAGAGTACATTTCCTTCATTTATTTTCATCACCCTTTTCCTTAAGCTTTTTTTGCTGTTGAAAAGCTTAAAAATATGGAGGAAATATTTCTGCTATGTAGTAGTCCAACATCAACGGAATTTGATCAACTCTGGCTGATAAATTTAGCAACAATAACTTGGTCATCTACCATAGAGGTTTCTATTTTTCTGTCCTAATTGAAATGTAGCAATTGCCTTGCCACTCTTTAATATTCTTTGGGATATTCTTATAGACTGTAGGCACTGGGCCTGTGCAGTCTGGAGAAGAGAAGACTGAGAAATCTCATTAATGTATATAAATATCTCAAAAACAGGTGCCAAGACAGTGGTGCCAGACTTTTCAGTGGTGCCCAAAGACAGAATGAGGAACAATGGCCATAAACTAAACCACTAGAAGTTCCACCTCAACATGAGGAAGAACTTATTTACACTGAGGGTGGCAGAGCACGGGAACAGGCTGCTCAGGGAAAGTGTGGAGTCTCCCTGTCTGGAGACATTCCAAACTCACCTGGACATATTCCTGTGTCACCTGCCCTATGTGACTCTGCCTTGGCATGGTTTTTCCCAACCCTAACAATCCCATGATTCACATGTATCTATGGGATATGCACGATGTAATGCAGTAAGAACTAATTAATTTCATCAGAGCTAAGTTCATATTTGTTTTCTCACTTTCAATCTCTCTTTTAAATATTAAAATGCAGCAATAGTTCTTGTATTCATTTAAAATGTAAAAAGAATTAAAGCAACAGCCTAAATAATAGGAAAAAAAACCATAAAACTTATAATTTAGTTATTTCAATATAGAAGCTATATAAAAAGTTCTTAAGAGGAATGAGCTAATGTTCCTTTCGTAGTTAACTCTACCACCAAAAACAAAGAGCATGTTTACAAATAAACTCCCCTTTAGAGAATATTTAGCTTTCTTGGAACTAGTCCAGAAGCCATGGAAACCACTGACATCAGTGAGTTCTGACTCTTTCATTCTGTTTTCTCCTGTTTTCTGGTCTCAATTCTGCAACTGTTGTTGTGTGGATGATTGAAGCTATCTGCTTGTGTGAAGCACCATTGAACAGAGTGGGCCACATTATTTTATGTTTAATATATCTTTTAATAGAGTATTTTCAAAGGATGATTGAAATACCAGGAGTATCATCCTGCTTGCTCACTAAGTGAAATCACAGACAACAGGAGTATATGGTTGGTTTCAGAGGGAAATGTACCAAGGACTTTTTTCTTATTTTAATGCTATGTATAAACATGAAGGAATCAGCAGGTAGAGTCTGGACAAAGGCTTGATTTTTCAGGAAGCTTAAAATTAGCAGTGCGCTGGCAACATTCTTAAATAACTAGCATGTGATATGGCAGGAGTGATTTATGTTCCGATTATATTATGTCCCAAGGCATGCACTGTAACAACAAGAATAGTTTTCATAAGCTCTTGGGGTTTATTAAAAATTTTAGAATAGAAATATAAAATTATGTAGAAAATTCCTTGTCATTTAGATTGGTGATTCATTAAAAATATTAGTAATAGAAAAAGGCCAAATATGATTTGAATTTAGAGATCAGATAATTAGACTGTATTTATATTTAGGTCTGTGCTTAATTTTAAAACACACAAAATAAATAATTTATAGTAAAAATAATAAAAAAGAGGATTCATATGCCAGTTGGATGAAAGCTTTATGGTACAACAAAAGAAGAGTGTAAAAATTGAAAGAAGATATTAAGAAGAAATATTTTACTGTGAGGGTGGTGAGACACTGGAACAAGCTGCTCAAAGAAGTTGCAGATGCTCCAAATGTGGCAGTGTTCAAAGGCAGATTGGATAATGCCTTGAGCAACCTGTTCTAGTGAGAGGTCTTCCTGCCCATGGCAGGGAGGTTGGGACTATATGGTCTTTAACCTCTAACCTCTAAACCTCTTAACTTTCTTCTAACCTCTTAACTTTCTATAATTCTATGATTCTATGTGACTGCCTAGTTTGTCAAAAAGGTGCTTGTACATCTAATTAGCGATAATAGAAACTGTCTTCAATTACTTTATCATTTAAACATATAATTTAGCATAATAGTGCCTCTCAAAAGCAAAAACACAGACACGCTCATTTATTAGTCCATTGTGTACCATGTGCTCTGTCATGTTTTGTACAGCTTCTGTTTTTTTCATTGTATATTCTTGCAGTTTTGTTTTCTTTGTCATTTTGTGTGAGAGCTGGACTAAATTCCCACTGACATAAATGAAAGGACGTTTACTGACTTCTGAAGGAATTGACTAGGATCCCATTGTATTTCCTCTGCCAGTTTACTCTTTTGACCTCATAAGCCAGAGGTCAATGCCCCAAATCTGCATTCTTTAATAACCTTCTTTTCCTTCCTACATTTTTCTTCTGTCTTATAATCCATTTTTAATGTGAAAACCAAACTAAATAGCTTGACTACTTAACTAATTATGGTCTAAAAATCATGTTTTCATTTACTCCACTCACAAAATTTACTGTTCTTTTCAAAGGAAATAATCTTAAAATTTCAAATATTTTACATGAACAAATCCTTCTTGATCACATTGGCTTAAAAAATCTCTTCTTTGAATGTATTTTATTTTTCATTCAGATACTGCAATTTACATTTTTCTTAGTTTTTAGTTTACTTTTCCTTTCTTTGTTTTGCTTTCCCAAACTGTATTTCTTCCCTATCTTTTGAAATAATCAGCTTTTATATTATTTCAAATAAAGCAGGTGTAGATATTAGATCTTCCTTCCTACAGTTCCAAGATACCAATAAAACATAAGCTGATGAGTAATTATAATGTATTATGTTGTTGCAAAATGTGGACTATGCCAAAGTTGTCTTAGAATGGGATGTTTCTTATACACTTAAAGCTGGCTAATTAAGACTTTCCTAATCAACAAGAAAGGATATTTCATCAGAAGAAGAAAACAGTTAGTGTCCCTTTAGTCAAATGCATCCTGAAAGTAGCAAATGCAGTAAATCAAGATGCTGCTCTATGTCTATCCATACATTTCTAACCTGGCAAAAGACTCAAAGACCATGTATCCCTTAGTCAAATGATCTTCATTATAATACCAAAAATCACATCTATGGGTCAAAAAGACACCTGTCAGGTAAGAATCTTTCCCTTAGGCATAAGTCAGCTGTGATTACAAAAGTTACGTGGAAACTACTAACCAACCATAACAGAAGAACTGTACTTGGAAAGGTACTAATGCTGAAATTCCAAATATAAATAATGGTGTAGAAAGTCCTGTTGGCATGTTTGAGCTGTAGAAAATCACAGAGCACCTAGGCCTGAGCAAATATGAAATAAATAATCAATGCCTCTCTAGAGTGTGCAACTATTGGCTTGTTGAATGCTGGATAATTAATCCAATATTGCAAACAATGTTGTCAACAAAAGATGCAGTGCCCAGAAATCTCTTCCCTTTTTCATCTTAGTCAAAGTAATTGGCAAGACAATTTTTCAACATACTGCACCACTAGCCTGGTAATAATAATGTAACCTTATTTATTTCACTGATTCTGGATTGCAGAAGAATGATCCACCAGTTGTACCGCTTAGCACACCCTTTCTGCATGGCCAACAACCAATGCTTGTGGTGGATCTGCCCCAGGATGGGCTGTTCACTCCCTCATGCTCTCTGGGTTTGCTGTGTTAGAGAAGTAAGACATTGCTGGACCCAAAGCTCCTCTTTTCATGGTGCCCCAGGACAGAAGTGAATCCTTAAAGGACCTTGAATTTCATTCTCTTTGGAAATGGAGAGCACTGTCCCATGCTAGAGCAAGTTTTCTGACAGTCCATTCCTATTTTCTTATACATCTCTAAGTCCTAGGTATTAAGCAATAGCACAGGCTCAAAATCAAAGGCTTATCAGGGAAAATTGCTGAGGGAAAATGAGTTGTTTCCTATAAAGTGGAAGAAATATGGGGCTTGAGTTAAAAATGGTTCCAAGAATTATTAATCTGGATGGCATTTTAGCAGAGAAGAGCAGCTGTTCCCCTTACCAAATTAATTTTAAGTCACCTGTGCTGTGTTTTAGGGCCAGTTTCAGATTCCCACAGTCTTAGATGTAAAATTTCTGGTGCTTCATGTATTCATGAATTCATGAATTGCATAATGGGCATACTTTCTTCATGACTTCTAGCCAGTTGCTTCAAATTGAAGAGTTTGGAGTATGCAAATATACAGGTGCAAATTTGTGCCCTGCTGATGTGCTGTACTGAAAAGCCTTACCTAATGCCCCTCATGACAGCTCCCTGCATGTAGTGAAACATTCCCAGTTGAACCACCATCTGACCTGCAGCCTGCCACAGCCTCTTGTGCTTTGGTGACAGACAGCATTAGTCACTAGGGCAGTGTTGCAGCAAAGCTGCTTACATCTCTGCAGCACTGGTGCCCTGAGCCCTGACAGTGTGTTGCATGCTCCCATGGCATGGGGAAGATCATGCAGCCATATAGGGATGTAACCCCATCAGAAATGTTTTTAATTTACTATCATTTACCATATTGTCACAGAGAGAACAGTCTGTCTAAAGAGATATCATCAGCAATAGCAAACATCATCTAAGCCAGGGTAAGCAAAAAAGGCACAGGTATGTGAAAAAGGTGGTGTCATTTTTTTAAGAAAAAAAATGCACAGCCTGAAGACCTTCAGACATATTAGTGGAAAACAAAGAAGCAATCAAACAAAACAATGAAACACATTTAAAAAAATAAAGGCAAAGTCAGGCTGGGGAAGGAAATGCTTCTGGAGAAATAACAAGGTGCTGAAAAGGAGAGAGGAAACTTCTGCTACATAAGTTTAAAAAGTCTTAATTTTGTATTCTTGAAGAAATATCTTTACAAAATGCCTTCTAGCTAGGTCTTTTAATCTCATTATTTTCAAAGGTCATTCCTCATTATAATGTTAGATTTCATTTTAATCATACAGTTAAATTGTATGCATTTGGAATATGTGAATAATAACTGTATTTTATTAAGATTATTTAGTGTGGCAGAAACCATATCAATCATTTAGATAGGAAAATGTCACAGATGATATCTTTTATTTTTTTCTCTCCACCATTGCTCAAAGTACTGACATAAAACTCAGAATATGCTGAATTGGAAGGGACCCACAAAGAATATCAAATCCAGCTCCTTGCCCTGCACAACAGCATTCTCAAAAATCACACCATGTGCCTGAGAACAAGGCTGAATAATGCCTCTTGAGCTCTGCCAGCCTTGGTGCTGTGACCACTTCCTTTCCTTTTCCAGGGCCCAATCTCATTCTGGGCAAAGAATCTTTACCTGATACCCAACCTAAACCTCCCCAACACAACTTCAGGCCATTCCCCCAGGTTCTGTCACTGTCACCACAGAGCAGGGGTCAGTGCCTGCCCCTCCTCATGCCCTCCCAAGGAATCTGTAACTGCAGTGAGGTCTCCCCTCAGGTTCCCCTTCTCCAGGCTGAACAGACCAAGTGTCCTCAGCTACTCCTCACACGGTTTCCCCTCCCAGCCCTTCACCATCCTCATGCCCTCCTTTGGACACTCTCTAACAGCTCAAAGTCTTTTTTGTGTTGTGTCACCCAGACCTGCCCCCAGCACTGGAGATGAGGCTGCCCCAGCTCAGAGCAGAGCAGGACAATCCCCTCCCTTGCCTGGCTGTGATGCTGTGCCTGATGTACCACAGGACAGGATTGGCCCTCCTGGCTGCCAGGGCACTGCTGACTCTTGTTTAACTCACCACTGACCAGGACACTTCTCAAGGTGCAGTCCTCCAGTATATCATTGCCCTTTGTCGCTTCTCTGTGCTCATCCAGGGTTGCCCCATCCCAGGGACAGAATCTGGCACTTTTCCTTGTTAAACTTCACATGGTTTGTAATTGCCTATCCCTCTGATTTGGAGGTCTCTCTGCAGGGTTTCCCTGCCTTCCAGGGAGTCAAGAGCTCCTCCAAATTTAGTGTAATCAGGGAATTTACTTAGTATTCCTTTAAGTCTTGCATCCAAAACATCCTAAGATTATTTCCTCTTTTTAAGAGAGCAGCAAAATCAGGCTTAGATCCACCTCAGACCACCTGATCTGCTATTTTGTTATAAGACAAAACCAATTTTTTCCTGATCATTCCAGTTCAATCAGTGCTTACTAAGCTCACCTGGCATAATGACATCATTATGTCCCTATGCTTCTTTGCTCCTTCTGTTGGAAAATTTTTCATAGTATCTAATTTTAATTTTCTTTTTCCCTGCCCATCTTGGTATGTTTTTATGCCTACCTTGGTGAAGTTTCTATGGCTGTTTCACTTACTCCTCTTCTTTTCTCTAGAATAAAAGAAGTTACCCATTTATTCACAGTCTTTTTACTGGTCATGTTTTCTAGAACTCTTATCGACTTGTTAAATTGCTCTAGACTCTTTGGCACTTAAAGTGCAATGGCTCAGATGAGACATGCCTATTAATGCACTAGTTACAGACCCCATTTTTGTTTGTTTTCAAAGAGAAATATTTTACAAAATAGTAACTCATTTCCAACCTGTCATTTATTTTAACTCTTCACATCACTTCCTGCATAGCTGCTTCTCCACAAGTTTTCTTCCTTCCAGAATATAATTTACTTGTTTTATATTGAAATTCATGCTAATTTTACAACAGTTTCTGGTGATCCTTCCTATTTAATACAGTTCCTTCCTATTTATTACTCTTGAAATCACTGACTGGGAATTGTGATCTCACACAAGCATCTAATCTAACTGTCTACATGATATTTTCTACATTTCATAGCACATGTACATGAGCACTCTTCATAAATTCCATGTACAGCCTCTCTGGAGATTAATGAAATCCCCTCAATTTTTTTTATATACTCAGGATGTGCTTTACTCTCAATTTAATTTTTTTTTTTTTAATTCTATTTTTCTCTGTCTTTGGTAGCTTCCCTCATATAAGGGGGTTTCCATCTTTGCTTTCGCATTCTGCAAAGTTTTGTGCAGCTTAAAAATTTGCATTACTGGGAAAGCTGTGGACAAAATCTCAAGCAATCTTTCTTGTATCACAACAAACATTCTCACATGTCACAAAACCTCACACACTTCTCCCCTGCACAACTTAGAGGTCTCATGACCTTAAGATTTTTCCAGTCCTTTTTGGGACACCTCAGCTGCTCTATCAGA
>VXBI01010180.1:8339-22565 GCA_013397375.1 Toxostoma redivivum | reverse complement strand
TATCAGAATATTCCAAATCCTGCTACATTGCAATCATGTCATATTACCATATAATCTCAAGGATAGCCATGGAGGACTTATTCTTTTAATAGTGAAGTATCATTTGTGGAAGGACATGGTGCATTTCAATGCATGCAAGTGTGTTTGTTATCTATTATTCCAGTTAGAAGAAAGATTCTTCCATTTTAACCTCCTTTACCTAAGTTCCCTTTAACCTTCATAAAACAGACTGTCTATAGATAATTAGAAAATTCTCTGTGAGTAAAGCCTGGCAAAAAGTGCAAATGATGAGTGGTTGTCCTGACCTCACAGCTTTTTAAAGAAAATAAACAAAAATACAAGCAAACATTTTTCCAATTTGTGATTTTCAGTAGATAAAGAGAAAATGCTAATCATTCTAATTTCTTCCTGCTGGGGAAGCAACATGTAAAAATATATTAACATGCAAGGGCCAACAGGGTTAAGCTCCTCAAGCACTGCCATTGGTTGGTTCCCCTTTCCAATGTCCTTACTTCTTCTCACTCAACTAGTACTAAGTAGCACTTCTTTGCAGTTATGCTGTAAAAGTTTGTTCCCCTGAGAATGTCTTAGAGCCTCTGCTCTTGAAACTATAATTACAAGGAGGTGAAGTATTTGACTAATCAGCAGCAGGAGTCTGTAGGGGTCCAAGGCTGAATGACAAATGCCAATATCCACTTAAGTTTTGTTGAATAAACAAGCCAACGTGGTGAAACTGATCCATCATCTTGTCACCAATTTTCCTTGCAGTGTCAGAAGCCTGACAATTAAAAAAAAATACAAACAAACTTGTAATTACTATACATCACTCAACAGTGATTGCAGGCACATGAAAAATAGGTTCTTTCGTTTTCCCTCTCCAGCACCTGATGTCTTGTGTTATTTGTGTATTTTCTGAGGCTGCTCTAGATTCCTATCTAAATTTAGAGAGAAAAAAATGTACTATAAAAATATATAGTTTGGATTTTAATTACTGTTCATTAAAAAAAGTTAAACTTCATGGCCAATTTAGAGAAGCAGTAAGCAAAATTTGGAGTGATATCATTCTAAGTACCAAACAGTGAGTTATTCCTCTTGTTTTTCACTGACAGTGGTCCTAACCAAATTTTGTGAACATGGTCTCAGAACAGGACACAAATCAAAGCAAAAGGCTAGAATTTAGCAACATGAATGATGTGGAAACATGACTTTTCTATTTAGTAAAGAAAGAGTTTTTTTTCAGAAGCTATTAGCGCTAGCAGGAAGCAAAACAACATGTGGCTCATGTGATTGCTCTCAACTAAACAGCACCTAAACAGCTAAATACAGTCAATACCCACAGTTGCTAGGTAACAAATTGTTCTATAACATTGTCAGAGGAAATCTGACGTTCTGCAGCTTAATTTATGAACATTTCATTTCAGCCTTCTTCATTAAAGGTCATATTACCTCTCTATATGGAGTTCAAACTAAATTTAGTTTTAAAGGAGAAAAGTGAGATGAAAAAGGAGGCTGAATTTTTCTCAAATGGAACTGCCACTACAAAACTGATTTTCTAAATCTCTTTTTCCATTGGTATTCCAGACTTTGTGCAAGGACACATGGTATATGCATTTAAAACACACTTTTGGAGGGCTAAAGGCCCTAATGCAATCATGACCAATGCTGCTGATGATCTGGTATTCTTCCTGACCTATTGAGTTGAAACAGGTAAGCAGTTAGAAATTATTAACTCATTTACATGTTTATGTTCTGGCTGAATAGGGGATTTTAATGTAAGAATTACATTAAAACTCCTGCTGGCTAGCAGGAATCCAAAACCAATGTGTGGATTCTAAGTATTGTTTTTTTTTGTCTTTTATCTGCTTAACAATAAATTATCAAGACAGCATAAAAGATTTCCTGGTTTCTTTCAAACATCTGAAAACCAAAACAATAAGCAGTATCTACTTTTAAATACATATAATATTAATACATACATATATACATATGTACACATAAATATAATAATAATACATGCGTACATACATTTAAATATCAACTATGAGTGAATTCTAGATGAAGAAATAAATCTTCCATTCTGAACTCCTGATGGTTGGGCCATTGCTGCAAAGATGGTATCACAGCTGGATACTAGAAATGCTCTACTGTTTTCTGAACTTCTGCTTAAAAATTTCAAGAGGCAAACAAATACATAAGTAAAAAAAGGAAAACTCTACCTACTGTGGTATATGTTTATAGACTTTTTACTTACTACTCAGAAAAAAAAATTAAGACAGCAAGAAAAAGAAAAGAAAGCTAATATTGTTACTGCTTTATGGTTTGTCTTTCTTTACAGGAGCTATTGAATAGGATCACAGATGGAATAAATAAACACAGTTATAATTTAACTCATTAATATTTTTCCCCCACTACAGTTACAGAGCCTTATGGATTTCAAATTGAAGCTTAGGTACAAGATATCAAACTTTGGATTCAACCCTGCAATAAAATTTTGTAATACCTTCTCCTCAATAATCTTCGTAATTAATTATAAATAAGTACTTTAAAAATATATGCTCTCTATATGCATGGAGACTTTGTATCATGAATAAAAACTATTGAATCAAAGTTTCATTTTTAGTACATACCCTGAAGTCAAACAGGACTTTTCTGCATGTCAACGTGCTTCCAAATATCACTTATAAATTTGACACTAGGGCAAGACATGAGCAGAGCTGACAGAAAGTACAAGGAGCCAGTAAAGGGCTAAAAGTCAGTCATGAGTCTACAAGAAGTCTAATACACAACTCCTAAAGCAGACAAGACCACCATATTTCTTCATAGCATGGCAGGTAGTCTGCTTTGCCAGCATGCACCTGTCAGTTCATTTCTTTCCTCTGTCATGCACCAGCCTATCCAAAATCGTGCATTTAAGATGCATCACGATTGCATCTTAAATGCATTCTACGCTGCTTTTCAGTGCTTCGTTTCCATATAAAACTTCTGTGTTTCTTTTCCTGCCTCCATCCCTTCCTCCCTGTTTTCCTTCCTTGAAGGAGAGCTGTTGCTACCATATTGCTTTTTGGTTGTTTTCCACCTTCTCTATGTAGGTAGCCAGGGTGTGATTTTAACTGTAGTGTGTTTCCTGGAACACAGAGTGACTGGCATGGTCAGCAAATGGCAGAATAATTTCAGTAGGTTCAAATCCCAACCCCTGTGCCTTCCTTGCCATTTTATTGGATAAATGCACTATGCTATAATTAGATTTTCGGTGGTGAAATCACTGTCTTTCTAAAGCAGTGAAAAGAAGAAAGGGAATATAGCAGTAAATAGTGGAATGAACAGTGACCCGCCCTTGACAGGAGACAAGCACTAGCGTCTTGCTAACCTTGTGACATAGAAGTAGGAAATAAAATTCTTCTCCTGTTGATATTCTCAAGTGTCTTATTGTTATTATAGGTACTAGCAGACTGGTTTTAAAGAACATGTTTTTTTGTATTGCTGTTTTGTGGGGTTTTTAACCTAATTTTGGATAATGGTGTGTAGACGCTTAGGCTGTTTAACTAATTGCGCATTAATGTGTATTTAATTTTTTGTCCACTTGTGGCAATGAGTAACAAATCTTCCTCATATATATGACCCCAGTAAGTTGCATGTTGGACTTCAGAACTGGTGAGAACTTAATCCCCATCTGTAGCATGAGCAGTGAACTATGCAGTGGAAATGGCAGCTCTGCTAAAAATGTTATGACTCTGCAAGGGCCCACAACAGCACTGCTTGTGCTGTAACTGAAACAGTGTCTTGCTACCCCATTATTTGAACACAGAGTTGCTCAGTTGATTTATAGAAGTGCTGCTGAGTATTCTTGTCATCAAACCTGATAAATGTCAGTATGTTGCACCATGAACATTTTTTCTGCTTTTCCTTCCCCCCCCAGTTTTTAGTGATGTTACACTACTAAAAGATATTTTAAATAAATATGTGTCATATCATTTAATTACTCATCTGCACACATTATTTTAAAATCTGATACAATGATACATGCTTTAGCAAGTGCATTAGTGGTGCTTACACCTAAGTTTCATGGCAGAGAAGGGAAAGCAAAGTATCACATTTGCTACCATGCTTCTGATCATTGAATAATCTAATGTGCAGTTAGTTTTTCACAGTAGGGATAACTCTTCCACTGCAGCTAAAAAGACAGTCACACTTATTTTTGAAGTATTTTTAGGACATTAGTCCATTCAGCATTAATAAATGCTTATAATTTTGTTAATATAAGTGGAGTTTTTTTGTTGCTTTGGTGGTTGGGAGCTGTCTGGTTGGTTGGGTTGGTTTATTTTTTATTTTAACAGATTGAATATTTCTATTTGGAAAGGCTTATCTAATCTGGCTTTCAGATGTGGGTTAAAAAAATAATTTTTGATTCTTTAGCTTTAGAGCCGAAAAAGGTAGTAGCAACGAATAATTTATTGAATGAAGTTAACATGTTTTTCAGCTCACTGAATACTTATATAAAAATCCTGATCCTCTTGAATGTGCTAAGTTTTTGAATGTCCCCATTGATTTAGTGTGGGCTCCAAGTAATGTCATTTTAAATACTCAGATCCAAATTATGTTACTTATGACTGATCAAATACATAATTTCACTTTGGGTTTTTTAAGCATGCATTCAAATGTTTTTCATTTGTACTGTTTTGTACACAAAATGCAAAATTAACCCTTTGAGGCTCCAGCAACATGTTTTTCTACTTTGACTTACAGTTCCCCAGTTCATAAGGGTCAAGATACTTATTGCAAGCTGAGATTCTTAGAAAGTAATGTAATGCTCAGTACCAACCGCAAAACAGGCTGAGACTATTTACCTTGACTCAGCTAACGACTGTCACTGCTCCAACTTGACAGGAATTGTGCATCAAGGTCTTTGGATGCCACAGCTATCGGCCTGATGCATCCAAATTAGGCACTTCCATTTTCAGTCAATCTAACTGGAAGGACAGGGAAGGTAGTGACTGAAGATGAACATATTCTAGTCCATGTACTCTCTTTGCACTGGGAACAGATGGGGATGAGAAAGGTCCAAGTCATTTCACACAGCCTTCCAGGACTGGTCAGTCCCCAGTGCTGTCTGCTCATAGTAACTAGGAATATATTTCTTAGTATATTTTGCCTTCTTGTGTGATAATGAGATTTTTTAGGTGGAGATCTGTTGTGTTGAGGTTCATCTTAATAAATGGAGATGTTATTCAAGCATGGTCCCAATTCACTGAGAAGACATTTTGCGGTTGCCTGAAGAACTGGGTGTAAACAGGACTTCCTCTCAGAGCAGTCTTCCAGCTAGACCAGATTATGCCTTATCATTAAAAGCCATATAATTGAGAAGACAACGACTGTGAGGAATAAATCATAGAGGTATAGCAAAGGAAACTAATACCAAGGTTTAAAAAGCTGGTAAAATACAATTTTTACTCTAAAACTTTTGTTATCAAATATCAAATATTATCAAATATGTTGATAATAAAAACCATAGGCGTGTAGGTGAGATTCAGAGTAGCAAATTGAACTGAAAAGATCCAAGCCCGTCAGCTTTGTAAAGTGCCACATATATGGATCTCTGCATAACAGATTAATTCCATTTTTTTTTTATTAATTCCATTTATTTTAGTTGAAGACAAGGCATAGCTACAAAAACCTGCTTGCTTGCATGAAGATAGGTCAACAAAGAATAAGAGTTAAATGCAAGGAAGAAATGGTGACTGGAGCTTCCAAATATTTTGTATTCATGTCCATATACACCTGCAGCTATGAGCAAAAAAATCCCAAAGTGTCTACTGTATAATATGTACTATATACACCATGTACCATATACTTAGCAGAAAATTAAAGATATTTTTGTTTTCTGACTTAGCAATCACCTTTTATTTACAAAAAAGGAAAGAAACATGCTTACATAGAAATTGATCTAACAAAACAGTGTATTACCTCTGCAAACAGGGTTAAGTTTAAAAATATATACTGCTTTGTAAGTAACATGCCTCACTCTATCATACCTTTTTTAAAAATTTCACTGCCAGAGTTTGTTATATTCTGTTTTACCAATGAGAATTTAGAATAATTTTCACTGATGACAATATTTAATCAAGTTTACAATGGAGAAACTAGGATCAAAATGTGAACTCTATTTTTATTGTATTTAGCTGAGAAGAGTGACAACAGAAATGTGATGTGTGATTAGTTTTCCGTAACTGCCAGGTAAGTTATCACACTGAACCAGGAATGAAGTCTCCTTGTCTTCAGCACAGCCCACCAGAAGCCATTGCAGAGAAAACTGTTTAGTGGGGTTATAAAATGCTGTCAGAGAATATGGGATTCTAACTCTTAATAAATACAGGCTGAAGTCTGAGTTTCAATCCTATAAAATCCTGGTTTGTTTTCCTTGTGTGTTATTTTCTTGGGGGGGATTGTGGTGAATTTTTGTTTTTGTGGGGAGGGCTGTTTGTTTGTATGCTTTTCCACTTTTGATCTAGCTTATTAGATCTCTTGTTCCCTAGACTTACAAATATCAGAAGTAAAAGACATCTGCCCATCTCCCCACAGAAATTATCCCATGGGTCTCTGGATATCATATTGATTTTAGTAACTTTCACAGTGTGTATGTGGGTATGTGTACCTAACTGTGAGAGAATTTTGGACACAAAGTCCTCAGAATCTAAAATTCAGGTAAAAAAATGCCATTGCACTCTCATGTCCTATCTTTCTTAGTATCTTTAACTTCCATATTTCTTTCACTATGCACAGGACTCAGAATTATGTGTGTATTTTAAAATGTAAAAAGCTACAAGGAATTTCAGCTCTTCAGGGATCAAGAAAAATGCTATGGCTCTGTCCAGACCATATGAATCAAAATTTTTGATGCACACACCCCTTTGTATTCCATCATCTTTTCAATATACAATAGTTTTCATATCCCCAAAATAAATGTAGCTTGGCAGAAATAAAATGCTTTACTGAATTTTCTGCCAGGAAGATTTTGCATCTTCCTGTCTTCCCCTCTGAACACAGAGTCCCAGTTTGTGAGTCTGAGTGAATCACCTGGAAGTATAGGTGTGTATACACTGCAAATGGAACTGCCTACCTTTTGACATAAACAGACACAGTGCAGATTTACAGTGGGTTTAATAGAGGATGGACTGCAATCAAAATACCTTGATTTTGATGCTGCCTTCTACATATTAAAATTTCTGTCAACCTACTTTTACAAGTGTCTCAAGGCTTTCATCCAGCTATTGCTCCTATGGCAACTTCTCTGACACTACATTTGTATTTTTCCCAGTATGGTACTTGTATGAAGCGCCAGTGCTAGTCCAGAACACCAATACATCAAAGTGAGTATTGGTTTCTACATTCAGAAACATTTAATAAAGGCTGTGTACTCTTCATGTTATCACCTTCCAGAGACTATCAGAAAAAAAATGCAGAAGAAATGTCAGACTGAAGAGTATTTATCAAATCATTCCAAGTCAAGTTTCTGGGAAGATAAATTATTACTTGTGCCAACAACTGAAAATATAATTTAATTTTCAAGCAGGATTGATAGCAGATGAACTATCTGCAAATTCATCCTGCATATAGCAGGGAATAGGAAAAGACCTTTAAGAAACAAAACTGAGATACAGATGGGTAAAGACTTTAAGGCCCCAGTTGGGACTCAGTCAGCTATCTTCTAGCTAAGAAATGGCCCATAAAACACATATTAAACAATCATAGCAAAACCAAAACAGAAAAACATTTGAAACTAAAATAACACACTTTCAAGAGTCAGTTATTCACTCAAGGTTAATCTGGTATACACAGGCCAGTCCTAATTCTTGCCCTACACTCCTCCATAAAGTAGTGATATCATTAGTAGACAACTTGTCTTCAAGCCCTTCCAACTGTGCCACTTGTAGCAGGGTACCATCTAGCTTTCTCTAAGTAGAGTTCATGACATCTCCACTGAGACCCACTCAACCAGACAACCAATGGCAATCAGGCCTGCACTTCCATGGAGTGTAACTCAGGAGTACCAAGCAGTTTTTCTAGGGACAGAGGTGACATCAGCTATTTTCCACACAGTCCACTTATTGCCAGTTCTGTCATTCTCTGGTTTTGTTTCTTAGACTCAAAACTAAACTCTAGTTCAGGAGTGAAAATTAAGTGAAGGTGTTTTTTTATTTGGCATGATAACCAAACAAACTGCTTCATAAGGTTTTTAAACCTCCCTTAAATTCAGAATAATTTATTTTTTCTTTTAATGGCAAAATTTCCTTTAAAAAACTACTAACAAAATGGCATACTCTCAATTCCCTCAGAAATATCGGTGACTTTGTCTTTAATAATTTATTTTCATCACTGCATCCAATATTATTGAATATATTAATGCTTATGTAAACAGTGAACTTCTGTAATAGCTTTAATTTCCCTGAAAAAACTTTTAGGGATCAATCTGTAGTATCTCTGATCAAAGTACTGCTTTTTCCCAGACACTATTTTAATTTGCATAGTGTGTTCATAAAACTTAATTACATTAGCATATTTTTTGTGGGTGGCCTTTTTACAGTTCTTCCCTGAACAGATTGCTATAGGCCTTTATACTGCTCTTTTATTTTTTTAATGTTTTAACATTTAAAAATTACACAGCTATGATAACATCATGAAAAGATGATGCCGTCAGTGATAGCCTGAAAGAAAATCATTATAAATAGCGAAAAAAATAAATGTAACTGGGATTAAAAAAACCCAAAACCACCAGGTGCCTACATCACAAAATCTGTTTTCAGGATATATAACAATATTTGAGGTGCAATCTAAGACCAGCAATTTCAATGCAAAAGACTTATTGGGTCTCCACATTTGTTTTTCCCCTGTGTGAGCTTTTATCTATCACAGTGGCTCAACTTTTATAAAGAAGTTCTCATTTCAGATTCTTCTGCTTTTTGACTCTCATAGGTGGATGTTTTCCAGGAATCCTGAGTGTTGAGAGAAGTCCTATCTCAGTACACTTATTCACTGTCAACTGCTGTAGGCATATTCAGGTATTTCCAGGTGTCTACAGCTCAGACATATTTTAGTCTTCAGGGCTGAGCTCCTAACCAGGAACATGAAAGAAACTGCAGAAATCTTTTTACTCCTGGTAGATTTCTTTATGCAATGACAATCTTCCTGAGCATGCAGCTTTACTTTGTCCTCTCATAGCTGGTGCTCATCTTCTTGCTCCTACACCTGTTACACAAGATTTCTTTGAAAGTCTCTGTAAAACAAGTCACGGTCTCATCCAACACCACCACTTCTACCTGAAAACAGTGTCTTTAAAACAATTTAAATACTGTAGTTTAACTTCTAAGAAAATATCTATTTTTTAAAAAAATTACTCCAAAGGCAGTTGTCATCTTCTCACTTCACCTGAATTCAGCAGTTCTAGGATTTAAGGAGCTAAATAAGACTGCAGATGGGAGAGTAAAATGTTCACTTTAAATGATACTCTTAAGTTTATCCAGAACACTAAATCTGTATTTTACCTAACAAAAGGGATTTTAAAAGAGAATGAGCTAATAGCTCCAAGCACATCTTCACAACCAATAGCCATAAACTTAGAAAGCTATTCCTTTTGTGCATAATGGTTTGCAAAGACTGATTTTTTTTCTTATGAACACACTGGAAATACATTGTAATCTGCACAACTGGTGGAAAAACCTATATTTCTATATAAAAATACTCAGTTAATAGAACCCTACTAAAATGACAGATTTTTAAATGTAGGTAGGGAAAGAGAGCAGTTCTGAAAGTGATGGAAAAAGAAGCATTCCTGTGAGGAAGTTCTTATGTGGTATTAACTTGCCATGTCTTTATAAAAATTGTCATATGGATGCATTTGGTGGAACTTCAATGAGCAAGTAGAAGAGCTCTTTAGGCTGGCTCAGAAGAGACAGTTTCCTCTTACATACTTCACATGTTTACAGCTGAGGGGCTGAGCCTGAGGTTAGATTGCAGATGAGAAGGCTATACATACGAAGATGACAGGAGATTCCTCTGATACCTGGCCAAGATGCAAGAGAAAAGAATGAAACTTGGCTGCATCTCTCAAGACAAATTCCATATGTTCCATGCTTAGGCCACGAGAAAAGGGCGCATCCCTAGAAATGAGTTTCTCAGAACAGAAGACAGAAATGTCTCTATGGCATCTCATCATCTTATTTTAATAATAGCCAAAAGGCTATTTCAGCTTTTAGTATATGGCTGCACAGCCCTGAGGCTGCACTAAATTATGGCTGTATCCTTATTTCTAGCAGCCAGGAATTACTAGAGCATGGAGAGCTATTGGCTGTGGCCCTTACTGCAGTAATTAAGATGGAGAAATATTTCACAAGGAGTTCCTAAGGGATATTTCTTACAGACTACATCTGCTGGGTAAGAGAAGATGAGTTGTGGTATCTTATGTGCAGAATTCTAGTTTTGTAATAAAGGGAAATATGCTAAAATAGAAGGTGTCACAGCCCTGCAATATTGAGAAAACCAGGCATGAAGCACAACTCAGATACCCTTTTTTCAGCAGTTCTATTCTTTTCAATAGAAAAACAGAATATTCTTTACACACAGCCGAGAGCCTAGTCCATTCAAAGACATGAGGAGACATTTACATTAGCAGTTCTCTGTTTTGCTAGAGCAACTAAAACAATGCCAAGTAACAGTATATATGCATCACTTCAAATTAAGTGCTTTGGCAAGGTTTTCAATTGTGCAATTCTGTGACTACTAGAAATGCAGTGTACATTACCATCTGTCATTTTAATCCAATACATGAAGCATATCTATATACACATACAGATGTTTCAGGAAGCCAAGCCATTTATTTCAAAAATATTATACCCCTCATAACACAAAAAAGAAGGTCCTCACATCACCTGAATTCTGAAAAGCTTCTTTCCTCTAGGAAATACATCTGAAAAGAATAGCTTGGGCTGCTTGATGCAACAGTGCACCACAGTCACAATGTGTGGCTGTGTCCAGAACCCTTCAGCTCTATTTCATACCTGCAGGCAAAACCTCACCCTTCAGCACAGAGGGCTAAATTCATGTACCTACACTCATAGAAATATACTGGGCAGAACTTGCAAAAGGATGGACTAAGTACAAAGTGTGATGCTGAATCATAAAGACACAGACAGTCAGTTAAGGTCTAATCTGAAAGGCTTTTGTAAGAAGGAAGGAGCCATCTTCACCTGCCCTCTGGAATTCTGTGCAATAGGAAAATTCAATCAAGAGTAAGCTGGTAATATATGTTGTCTCCCAAAAGTTTTTTGATAGGGACTTAAACTTAGCTCTGAGTACAACAAAGGGATTCAAGCTGCAAATTACTATTAATGATCAAACATATGGTAAATTTAATTATTAGCTTTCATCCTGAGAAAATGCTGGCAGTTAAAATCCTGAGTGTTCATACTGAGAATTACAAATAAGTTTACTGATTAATTTTGGTACATACTTGTGAAAAGACAGTGGCAAGGGAAACCATGTGACAGAATATAAACCTGAGGAGTGATGGAGGTAATTAACTAATCCAAGTGGCTAATGAAAGTAATAACATCTTATCCCTTAAGCATTTAACTCCAGGTTTGGCTGCTTCATCATAGAAAAGGCATATTAGAATGTATTAGAAATCAGGAAATTCTGGCAGAAAACAGATGTGCTTAGAGACACAGTTTTTTCTGCTGTAGAAGAGAAATATCAATGAGAATTGATCTTTGGGGATATTGAACTAGAAAGGAAGTATGAGTTGTTCAAAACAATCAAGTGGTAGAATGTAAAAAGAAGAAGGAGGTTCTGTTTCACTTCCTCATTCAATAATCATAAATTTTGAATGCAGCCAACAATAATGTCTGTATTTAAAAATAATTGATTGCTTATTCCCAGAAACACTCAAGTAGTTGACAGTTGAGAGCACTACCACAGTCAAAAACTTACCAGCATCAATGAAGAACTGAACTTGAGATGAGAAAGTAGAGAAAAAATACTAAAGATTAAAACAACCAGCATAAGTACAGAAATACTGTTGCTGCTGCTGCTGCTACTACTACTACTACTACTACTACTATTCTCCTCCTTCTCCTCCTCCTCCTCCTAACAACTATTGAGCATAGAAATGTTCCCCTAATTATTAACATTACGAAGCGGATGTGCTACAAGTGTTTGTGATAAAATTGCTAATTTGAAGAAATTTTACACTTATTATTTAGACCTTTGATTTCATACATTCCATAAGCAGTATTTGTAAAACTTCCTGCTTCTGTTACTTCAATTTTACTGAAGAGAATAAAGCTCCTCTGGGATAATGGTCTAAAATGTAAATGTTTTCAATTGTGACACTATTCCTAGGACATCATCCACATCAGATACACCTGTATTTCTCAAGTAGTTAATTCCAAAACCAATTAAATGTTCATCATTATGATGATCCTTATACCAAATCAGATTTTATACTTTGACAACCTGTCCAAAGAGACAAGATGAGAGGGCTTCTTTAAATTTCATAAAAGGCCCAGGCAAAACTGGACATCTGGAGACCTTTTGCTCTCTGAAAAGGCCAAAAATTAGATGCCTGAAAAGTTGTCTCTTCCTTTCTAAAAGCAGTCTTTCAGGGCCCTAGTTGTAAGGAGCAGGTAAAACCAGGATGATAGGTATGCATGACTCCCCCAAATGTGAACTAAATTATTATTCTGGATACTTATTTCAAGCCTATTCAGCAGATTGCTATTTATCTACTTTATTCATTAATTTTACTGGAGTCATGAGCTAGCACTCTCTGTTTACTAATTTGTAAGAACTGTTCAAACTTCCACAAAAATTGTGTATGACTAGTCAGTATAGCTTCACTGTCTGCTGGAATTAAATGATCCTCTGAATTGTGTTTATATCACACTGATGATAAAATAGGAAGTTAAATTGCAATACGTGAATGGTTAATTGCTCTCTTTTGCTTGAAGACTTCTTGGGAAATGTACTTAGTAATATAGCCATTTACTTTGTGGATATTCAAAAATTATACTATTTATTATTGTTTTAAAAAATAGTACCACAGGGAATTAGAGACTAAATATCCCTAGCAAACTTTTAAAATTTTACATTTTAAGAAGTACATTATGTTTGGGATATGAAGTATGTCTCAGCAGGAAAACAACTAATACATAGACTAAAAAGTATTTTCAAAAGTTTACTTCTGTGCTTATGAGTGCAGAACTGAGTGACTCCAAAGGAAAAAAATAACACAAGGGGAAAAAGAGCAAGTTGAAGAGATTAAAAGATGACTGAAATTTAAATTAGCCTGTTGAGAACAAGGGGTCAGTTTGTTGCTCAACTATTCATATACTTTGAGAGCCTGAATTCATTCCATCAATGCAAACAAACTAATGTCTTAAAATTCTTGGGTGTTGTGCAGCACACAGCTAGGATGAAACTGATGTTCAGTATTCTTTTTCTTTTACAGACTAGGGCACTAAAAGATATTTCAGTAATTCCAACCACTTTTCTTAGAAATAAATATTGTAGTAAACAGTTGCTAAGGTACTTGTAATGATAAATAAATTAAGAGTCAAATTCAGTAAAAATCTACTAAGAAACAACCTTTTGCTGAAATTTTGGAACTAATGAGTTTAAGACTTTGTGATTACAGTTACACATGAATTAAAAAAATACCCAAACTTTTTAGTGTTAAGGAAGCATGGCTTTAAAACAAAAACTCTATTACAAGATTATTTTCTATATTGCTTTTGTATAATTCTTGAAATACACATCTTAATAATTTTTCTTTCAAGTTCAAATTACAATCAAATTAGATTAGGAAAACTTTGTAGTCTCCTCATAAAAGTAAGACCTAAGTAAAAATGCACTGCTTTTTAATACAGAAAATATGATGCATTTATGTTCTAGTCAGCTTAACAAATTTTTATTCAATTTTGTTTTTACTCTACAATAGTGTCTCTATTGAAGTATACCTTCAGGAAAAGACTAACATATCTTTGGACAACTCTTCATAAGGATTTTTTCCTTGGGAGAGCACATGCAGGGGTCTCTCAGCTCACCCACTGGCTCAAAAGGACTCTGGCAGGACATAATCTAACATCTCAGATGTCTCTGCAGGTTGAAAGTTTCTGCTGTGATGAACATGATCTCACGACCCATAGAGTTTGATCCAAACCTCTAAGTCCATGGCAA